>JAFEMH010005687.1:0-153235 GCA_022495995.1 Adenophora triphylla var. japonica
GTAATCATTTCTTCCGGATTTGAGGGAATATTGTGGGACTTTAAGGGGATTTAGTAATCATTGACACAAAGAGGCTGTCCGTAATGACCTTAATTGCTTCTCTCGATTTCCTCAAAATCTCCCAAAAGGTCCTTTTGTCCCTTTTTGTCCTGCAGAAGGCTCCTCCCTTGGTCTGGTCAGGGGTTCTGTGAGGGCTTGAGAGGGTACTTGAGCGAGAGAGGTCTCTGAGACTACGTGGATGAGTCTGCGGTGTGTCCCGTGTGTTTGAAAGGGGGTGATCCAGATTGGGGTACTTACAGTAAGCCCTCGACGACGCCATCACTTATGGCGAAAAAGAAGCTGGGTCGCCGATAAGATAAGGTGGTCCTAATCTGGATCGCGTGGCCGGGAGAGGAAGCGACCGCTGAGGGTCAATGCGAAGGACGTGGGCGGTGTCCTTTTCAGTGTGACCGTTTAGGTCACACAGCCGGGACCCGCGATGTGATTCCTACGCACCCGGGCGGAATCAAGCCCGTCGTAGTTCAGCAAGGTGAGCTGCTTTGTGAATGCGGCGGTGGTGCCCCCGAGGTGTCGGGTGACCGCGAGGCTCGGCGAGGACGCGCGGGGTGTCCCGGGTGATCGCAGTCGACGCTGGGACGTGGTGGTGTCCCAGTGACCGTATAGGTCGATGGCCGGACCCCCGCGATAGGATTCCTACGTATCCCCGGCGGGAATCAAGCCCGGTCGTAGTTCGGTGTGTGGGGTGAGTGTTTTGTGAATGCGGTGCTGGTGGTGCCCCGAAGTGTCGCAAGTGACCGCCGAGGTCACTGGAGCAAGGACGCGCGGTGTCCTAAGATGGTGACCGCCGAGGTCAATCAGACAGACTGGGCAAGGACGCAAAGATTTAAAATTTTAACATTTTCCTAATCGGGTGACCGTATAGGTCGATGGTCGGATTCTTAGATAGAGCGATTCCTACGCATCCTCGGGAGAATCAAGCTCCGGTCCGTAGTTCGTAGGTCGTGAATCGCCTTCTCGTTATCAGCGCTACGCTCAGGGCTTTAACTGCGGTGGTGCTTCAAGGGCCATGTGACCGCCTCGGAGACTTTGAATCGCCTTGGCAAGTGACGCGTGGTGTCCTAAGACGCGGTGACCGCCGAGGATCAATCCTGAGGATCGTGGTGGTGTCCTGGCAAGCCGATGGAAATTTTACGATTTTCCGAATCGGGTGGTTTAAGGCTGCTGGTGCCCGGGCCGGGAGATAGGAGCGAGGGCACCGAATCTGCTCTTCTCATGGAGGAGTGGCGTCTGATGCCACGCCGGAGGACTTTGAATCGTCATTCGGGCGGCGGTTGGTGCCACTGTACCGGAGTGACTTTGAATCGTCTTCTCGCGGCGGTTGGTGCCACGCCGGAGGACTTTGAATCGTCAATCTGCGGCGAAGCAGCTATGCTGGAGGACTTTTGAATCGTCTCTAGCCGGGCAGCTTGATGTAACGCACAGACTTAATCGCCTTCACCAGCAAATAAGGATGTAATGCTGCGAGGACTTTGAATCGTCTTTCTAGCCGGGCAGCTGATGTGCCATGCGCGGCGAGGACTTTGAATCGTCTTCTAGCCGCAGCTTGATGTGTAATGCGCGAGGACTTTGAATCGTCTTCTAGCCAAGCAGCTGTGGATGTAACGCGCGAGGACTTTGAATCGTCTTCTACCGCAGCTGGATGTAATCGCGCGAGGACTTTGAATCGTCTTCTAGCCGCAGCTTGATGTAATGCGCGAGGACTTTGAATCGTCTTCTAGCCGCATGCCAGGAGGCGCAATGGATGCTCGTGCTTCGAGAGGCGAGGATGCCTTGTGTGTTTTTTGCATGTTCGAGTGTAAGGTCGTGGACTGCGAGCGGATGACGGTGCCGCGCGCGCGCCGCCGGTCGCTGGCTGCAAGGCGCATTTACGGCCTAAGGATTGCTTCACCATTTGGCATTTCTGGAGGCGCTTCGTGCCTCGTGGACTTGTACTGGTAAGCCGTCTTTCTGTCGCTCCTTCTTGTGCTTGTTTTGCCATCGAGCTGAGCGGGCAAGGATTTACGGTCGGCAGCCGGGGATATTACTCTCGCATGACTCCTTTCGACTCTGTCTGGGGAGGAGGCTCAAGCCATTGATGCAGCCGGTGCTTAAGGGCCGCCGTTGAAGTGGGCGAAGTTCTGGGCTTACATGACCGGGATCGCCTGCTTGAATTGTCAGGGATGCGTGACTCCTAGTAGGGCCCTTTTCTTCTCGTCGGGAAGATGACTTCGACCTCCTTCGGTAGGCCGCTGCCGAGTTGTCGCTCGAGCGCTGGAGGCGTTCTTGTGCGGCTCACGATATTTGTGGCCGGGAGGTGTTGGCTCCTTCTTGAATTGCCGTCATGCCGCCGGGCTGGCCGTTGGAGGACCCCCGTGCCTTGGATTGCTGCCGGGCTGAGCCGGGCGAGGACCGGCTCCTTCTTACGCCGACGGCCAGTGGTTGGATCAATTGCCGTTGCCGGGCGGGTGTCCGTCTCCACGTGCTGACGGGCCATGTTGGATCTGGCCTGCTCGGGCGTAGGACCGGTCTTACGCGTTGGGACTCTGGCCTAGTGGTCGGGAATTGCCGTTGAAGTGGAAGCGAGGACCGGTCTTACGCCGATCTGGCCTAATTGCCGTCGGAGCGTGGCGAGGACCGGTCTTACGTTGACGGCCGTGGTTAGAATTGCCGTTGAGCTGTGGCGAGGACCGGTCTTACGCCGACGGCCGGGGGTTGAATTGCCGCTGAGTGGGCGAGACCCGGCCTTACGCCGACGGCCGTGGTTGAATTGCCGTTGAAGTGGGCGAGGACCGGCCTTACGCCGACGGCCTGGTTGAATTGCCGTTGAAGTGGGCGAGGACCTGGTCTTACGCCGACGGCCGGTGGTTGAAGGGTTAGGGACCATTCTCGCACTTGGATTTGGCCGGAAAAGGCCTTAGGACAAATTGGGGCAAAGATTATAAGGGCAGGAAAGTAATTTGGCCACCCTTGCAAAGAGGTCCGTGACGACCAACCGGGTTAGTAAAGAGGTCCGTACGGACCATCTTGGTTTTTTACAAAGCCTCTGTGCTTTTGACCAGTTTAAATGACCGAGCCCTTCCCCATTCCTTCTTCTTCCGTGCGTGAACCCGAGAGAGAGAAAGAGAGAAAATCCTCCATTGTTAACCAAAATCAACAATTTTTTGCTTGAATTGCTTGCCATGGCCGAAGGATCTCGAAGCGAGTCGTCGTCAACGCAGCCAAGAGGTGGTCGAGCAACGGATGGAGCTTCAAAGGAATTGATTTCGTTCGCTCCATCTTCGAAGAACCCGGATGTTTTGTATCCGAACCGGAGGTGCACAATCGTCGCTCCATGAACGTCTGGGAGGTAAGAAATCTGTTCCGTTTGATTCCCTCGTCGAATTTTTGAATGCTAGAACTAGGTTTTAGTTTTTCGCATTTTTGAATTTTTTTGTTATTATTTTATGCCTTTTTGTGAAATTCTTGATGAATTGTTGAAAATGGACATGTAAAAATTGTGGGTATGTGTATTTTGTGCGTAAATGTGTAGATTAGCTCTTATTTGTGAAAATAAAGTGCCTATCTAGTGAATTGCATGCTTTGGTGTTTTGTACCTAATGCTATTTATGTATGTACATTGTGAGAAAAATTATCGTGTAGTGATAATTTTTGTGAAAATGTGACACGTGCCGTGTTTTCAGTGACGGGTTATATGTGAAAGTGTGTGCCGTGTAGGACGGATTTTTTTTTGTGTTATGCATATGTGTCATGCCGTGTGTGCCATGTTTTTGGGTGACGGACTTTGTGGGGAAAATATGTGCAATATGTGCCGTGTTTGGGACGGATTTTCTTTTGAAAATGTGTCGTGTAGGGTTTAATCCCCCCCTTTTTTTTCTTTTTGAGAAAATGTGTACAAGTGTGCCGTGTTTTTGTGACGGATCGCATGGGAAAAATTATATGCATGATATATGTGAAAATTATGTGCATTATATGTGCCGTGTTTTGTGACGGGTTATATGTGCCTTTATATTAAGTACCGTGATTGACGTACCTTTGCCGTGTTTACCTCGCAGGATGCGGGGCTTATGGCGGCCGGAAGGCCAAGAGGATGAAGACTCGGGATCGCTCGAGGCCGTTGTGGAGCTATGGCAATGCTGATGCCCGATATTTCCGTGGACGGTAGGCCGAGTCCCCTGAGGCCGGTCTACGCTTCGGCCCGGGTGTGTTCGCCGAGAACCCGGGCCGGAGTTTCGACACGAGGAAGAACAAGAGTGTCTTCCTTGGCCTTTCTCGAGTATCGTGGGATACCACCCACACCTTCCACCCGAGCCGGGCGAGGTGACGGTGACGCCCACCGATTTTGCCGCGATTACCGGGCTCTCCTTCAAAGGAGGGCCTCGCAGGTGGAGAGACATGATCTCCGATGATGTGCCGACCGAGCCGCCGGGCTTGAGCCTCGTCCTCGCAGGCCCGGGCATGTCAGATAGCGACGTGGAGCCGAGGATCACGTCCAAAGATTGGGGCCTACATCCGGGTACCGCCAGTGACAATGAGCAGCTGGCGCGCTCCTTTTGTGGTATGCACCGTCCGAGACTTTGTTCTCGAACCACGCGACCGCAGCCTCCCTTTGCTCGCTGGAGAGCTTCGACTGACTGGATAGAGTCTCGCGACATTGCTTGGGGCGAGGCAGCCTGGCCGAGCTCTACTTCTCCTTGGACCGGTTTAGCCTGGGGTGGCCGCGTTGGCCTCGTTTTGACTTTGCTCTGAGGTAATGAGTTTATTGCCGTTTTTGATTTAGCAACTTGTCTTTTCTCCGTTGTCTTTTGCACCGAGCCTTCTCTCGTTTTTGTCACAGTGTGGTTTTATGAGGTTTTCCAAAGGCTTCCCGTGGGATAGAGATCCGGGCCGTTGCCGCGCACTCGCTATGCTGGGGCCGGGCTCGTACGGCGAGGAAGAGGAGGACCAGCTGGGAAGCTCACCATCGCCTACTGGGATGTGCAGGAGCGTCCTGGAGAGAGATAGCCGTGAGGGGTTCGTCTTGTTCCCGTGGACTCGTGCATGAGGGGGATGAGTTCGAGGGGGCTCCCGAGGTGACAGCCGCGGGAAGATGCCGCGGGGCTTGGACTTGTGATGTCATGTATCCGGGAGAGCGGGTCTTCCGGGCAAAGATGGCCCCTGTGCTTCCCGCTGCTCCGAGGGACCCTCCCTTGGGATGCTTGATTCCCGGGACATGGATGTGCTTGACTTCGAGAGGTACCTCGCGTGCTCGGCGCCGAGGAGTTCATTTTATATGGAGAGGAGTACGGGGCCTTCGTGAGGAGGAAGCCGAGGACGCCGCAGTACCGGCGCGGGAGAGAGAGGCCGGCCCGCAGCTCCCCTGCAGGTTCCGATGCCGGACCGGATTTCACGTACGTCCGCGGGGACGGATCGAGGAGGAGGGTGTCTCGTACTGCTCCGAGCAGCTCCCGCCGCATACCGAGTGGACCCCGATAGATCGCGAGTGTGCCGACTCTTTTCCATCTTGGCATCTTTTCCGTATTTTTCTTTTTGTTGTCGAGTATAACCGTATTGCCGAGCGTTTCCTTGGTCGCTTGTTGGTGCAGTCCCGGGAGAGCCTATGATATGCCGACTCGCCGTTACGTGGCGACGAGGTCGTTTGCGAAGAAGATGGCTTCGAAGATATCTTGCCGGCTCGCGACGCGTGCCGGCGCACGAGCCTATGCCTTCGAGGCATTCTCAGGACGTTCCTCCGCCTAGAGCCGAGCCTGAGCCGCAGCAGGAGGGACCTTTGAGGGGGCGGCATAGCATGGATGCCGGACATCTTCGGAGCCGCAGTGGCCTTCGAGGGAGCAGCCCTTTATCGCTCATGCCTCCGCATGGCGCACAGGCGAGGGTTCCTCGTGAGCCTTCTTTCTTTGATCCTTTCGCCGGATTTGATCCTTCCGAGTACTTTTCGTGGGAGCCTCCGCGGGTGCCTCTGTGATTCCGACGACGAGGATGTGATCGGCGAGTTCGCCGGGATGCCCGACTTTTCTTTGGAGGACCTCGCGAGGATGATGATGCCGAGGAGTCCGATTAGTATTCATTTGCTTTCCTCTTTTCATATCCCTCTTTTTTTTTTGTTTAGCAACAGACATTTATTGGTACCCGTAATAAAACACATGTATTTGCATGGCAAACAAAGATTTTATTTTAAGATGTAATGTCATTTTTTGTGATTCCCGGATTTGTCCTAGAAATTGTTGCTATTATTATTTTTTATTTTTGTGCATGCCACGTGAGCCGAGAGTGTGTTTGTGGGTAGTGTATGTTTGCCGGGAATGGCTTTGGCCGTTGTTTGGGCGCTTTGGAGCAAGGTTTTGCCGAGGACAAAGGGCTTTGTACCGTTTGTCGGGGAAATGGGTTCTGTTTGCAAGGAGGTCCGTACGGACATACTTAGCATGCAAAGAGGTCCGTACGGACCAACCTTGCTTTTGGGAAGGACATAAATGCTTTCCAAAGGTCTCGGTTCTTCCTCATTTCCCCATTTGCAGCCATTTTCGAGCTTTCTTCCCCATTTTCTCTAGGAACCTCCATTTTTGCCATGGATTCTTCGTACGTCCCTAGAATTTTGCCGAGGCTTTCGCAGGAGAGGCAAGCACACTTCCTCGAGCAATGAAAACGTGGATGCGGCGCCGTATGAGGCATCGTAGACGGGCTTTCGAGGTAAGGTTTCGTCTTTGCTCGGTTTGGTCTTTTAAGGAGTTGGTTCCCGATTGGGATTTGCTGCGGGCCGCCGCGGTTCGGGATGTTAGGAGGCACGTGTAATCAAGTTTCTCCTACAATGAAATGGTGCCCACTTTGAGGATTTTCGGCTTTGATTGGAGGACCGGAGGTGGAGGCCATCTCGCTTCCTTTGATTGGTGGTGCCGCGCGAGCGTGAAGCTTGCAGACTTTCTTCGTACTTCGTTGGAAGAAGTGCAGGCATGATCCTTGATTCGGGTCATATCGACATTTCCGAGCCGCCGAGCGGTTCATGGTCGATGACGAGAGTGACGTCTCTTGGGATGTATTTGCCTTGTGCGTGATGGCGACGCTTTTCCGGTCGCCTCCTTGGCATTTGTGATGGCGCTTGCTAGATGTGGTAGGGCACCGCAGAGCCGGGAGAGGATATTGTCCCGTTGGTGCCGGGGGAGACTCTTCATGGTATCGACCGTCCGGCGACCGGGGATCGGTTTATGAGAGGGGGAAGCCCCGCTTGCTCACCTTGTGGCCGCGAGAGAGACTTCAGGCCATGCCCGAGGCTCCGACGTCGTTTAGCCCGTGGTCATTTGCTCGCCGACCTCTTGTGTGATATGGATCACTCCGCCCGGGAGAGATGGATGGCACAGCCTTGGTACGCATCGATCCGCCGGTGGGTTCCGTGACCGGAGGATTGAGACCAGGAGGGTCTTGCAGAAGGGTCCTACGTTGTCGAGTTCCAGGTTTGTCTTGGTCCTCCTTCTATATTCCGTCGCTTGTTTCCCGGCAGCTTGGGATGAAGCAGAGCCTTTGTTGGCCGGGATGACCTTGCTACTCGCGGAGGTAGTTCCTCTTTGTATGGCAAATTCCTGTGTGCCTTCTTGTATTTTCCGAGGGTATGGAAGTATTCCGCTTTCCCTCCCGTGGTACTCCTTAGACGTCTGGGAGCGTTGTATTGACGACTCGCATCCGGCCCGGTATGAGCAACATGTCAAGGGCAGTCCCAAGTGGTCTTGGAGAGCGTGCGTGTAGCGATTCTGGGACCCGCTGCCGTAGTAGCTATTGCCTTAGGAGTTCCGAAGCCTGGTCTCGACCCTTTCGATGTGACGGAGACACTTTGTTTGACTACGAGACTAGAGTTGACCGACCGACAGGAGAGGTCCTCTTGCTGCACTCAGCAGGGAGGAGATCCGAGCCGAAGCACGGCGAATGAAGCCCCGAGAGCTACCGGATTGTTTGACTCTACGGGAGGACCCTGCATCTCTGACCGAGAGACGCAGAGTTGGTTCACGTGAAGCGAAAGAAGACTCGCCGGACGAGGGAAGAAAGGAAAGAATGGCGAGGGGACAAGCGCAGATGGCGCGGAATGACCTCCTAGGTATCCATTCATTGCATTGCAAACACATTATTAGTTAAATGTATTAAGTCAGTTTTTTAGCATGTTGTGAACTTGAGAGTAGACCGTGCTTGAACTCATCAAGAAATGTTGTAACCGTTAGTGATTTGTGATTTACTTTTAAAGCTTTGTCGAGACGCAAGATCTCTTGTTTGCCTTTGCTTCTGTTGTGCACTTTGTCGGCGTCCATCTTTGACTTTTCTCGTTGCATTCGCGGACCGAAGCGCCTGGGCCCCGACGGCAATCCCCTTTGCCGAGGCTTTGTGCTTGGCTGAGAGGTTGAATGATCCCTTGACAAGTCGTTTTGACGGTCTTTTCCGCAGCTTCCTTGCCTCTTGTTGGCGTCGGGCTCTTGACTTCTTTTTTTTGCAGCTTCTGCTTGAGCTTCTTTTGTGTTTTTTTTTTGTGAGCCCTTGCTCGAGCTCTTTTTTTTTTTATTATTTATTTTTTTTGTGAGCCCTTGCTCGAGCTCTCTTTTTTTTTCTGAAGCGCGTGAGGGCGAAGACAAGCCCCTGGTTTGGAAACACGAGCCGCCGTTTGATGCTGAGTGACCCTCGGATGTCCTTTGATGTCGCCGCCGTCGTTTGACTTGGTCAAGGTGACTGCTGAGGCGTGTTCTTGAAAAGTGCGGAGCTTGATGGAGGTCTTGATTGACATTCAAACTTTTGACTTTTTTGTGTATTTTTAGACCGGACCAATTAAGGTTGCCTACGTTCCCTGACTAGAGGGCTCAGTCTCGCGTAGTTCGACACTACATGGAGTGCCAAGAGATGCACAGCTTGTTCTTCTTCAGCGAAGTATTCGCGAAGTTTGCTTCCGTTGACCGGATTCATGAAGGATTGCCGTCTAGGTCTCGCTGCCTTCATGGCGCTCCGGAGAAGATCTTTTGAACCACGAAAGGGCCGATCCATGTGGGTTCCCATTTTCCCAAAGGGGTTGGTTCGAGTGGGAGGCTTTTCTTTGAGTACAAGGTCACCTTCCCCGATGTCTCGGGATTTGACTTTCTTGTCGAAAGCTCTAGCCATCCCGCTGATAGGCTCCTGACGTGTTCCATGGCCTTTAGTCGTCGCTCGTCTAGCGTGAGCCAATTCGCCATGTCGGCTTCGAGCCATTCGACTTCGTTGATGTCATTTTCCAAAGAAGACTGAGTGAGGGAATTTCTAGCTCGACGGGAAGGACTGCTTCCATCCCGTATGTCGTGGCAAATGGGGTTTCTCCCGTGGTCGTTTCCGACCGATGTGCGGTAGCCCCAAAGTGCAAGGTGCAGCCTTCTGCCAATCTCGTCCCTGTGGTCATTTTTCTGATGATCCGTTCGAGGGTTTTGTTTGCCGCTTCCACGGCGCCGTTTGTTTGTGGCCGGTAGGGAGAAGATTTGTGACGTGTGATCTTGAATTCAGCCAGCAGCCTGTCGAATTCCCTTCGAAGTGTGAGCCGTTGTCCGATATGACCTCATTTGGGATGCCGTATCGGCATATGATGTTTTCCTTGAGGAAATGCGCGACCTTCTTGGAGGTGAGTACCTTGTAGGACTTGGCTTCGACCCATTTCGTGAAGTAGTCGATGGCTACTAAGATGAACTCGCGACCGTTGTCGCTCGGCTGAGCGATTTTCCCGATGACGTCAATTCCCAAGTGGCAAAGGGCCAAGGTGTAGTCATGCAAGAGAGATCGTGGGGCGGTAGATGATTGAGGTTGGAGAACCGTTGGCACTTGTCGCAGCCTTTCGACAAAGTGGATGCAATCCGCTCCATGGAGATCCAAGAGTAGCCCATCCCGAGAATGATTTGCATCGTGGCTCGCGTTCATGTGGGGACCGCAAGCCCCATTGTGGACTTCTGCTCATGAACTTGCTCTGCTTCTTCTTGGCCGACGCAGCCGTAGGAGTGGCCCGTGGTAGCGTTTCTTGTATAGCATGTCCCCGAGGATGACGAAGTGAGAGGCAAGGCGTTTTAGGGCCATGATGCTCTTGGTTTTGACCCCTTCGCGTGTGGGTCTTCCTTGTTCATGAAGGTGGTTTCCGCTCTTGAGGTATTGGAAAATCTCGGTTTATGCCGGAAATGGCGCCGGACTTGCGTCTCTTTGGCTCTTCAAAGAATCTTGCAAATCGTTGTGATTAAAACCTTCTCAGCCTGGGGCCCGGTTTTTCTCTCGTTTGACAACATGCTTAAATGTTTTCTTGATGCATTTATTTAATTAATGTGTTTGCCTTTTGTATAGATGAATTGTTATTAACTTGTTTTGATTAGTTAATATCATCATTTGTTAAAGATGCAATGAAATGATTTTTTTTTTTAGGAAGGTCGGACCTTTTATTGAAAGCGTGAAGACCGTACATTGTTGATCAAAGATTCACAATCGTCGGCGTAAAGCCGTCAAAAGACTCAAAAGATGTGAATACACGTACAACAAGACTCGAAGCTAGACTATAGGCGACGAGGGATTGGACCAGGCTTCATTACTCTCGGATGGCCGTAGCTCTAGAGGGAGTGGTGCCGGGTTCGGGTGGCCAATCTTCCCTTCGTACGAGTCCCGGAAAGTAGCTTGCATGCGGTTCGATTTCAAACCGTATCGCGGAGGTTTTTGGCTGCTCCCCGATGATGTCCCTCCATTAGTGTTGCCACCACCCTGGGGGTTTTTGATGATAGAAGTCGCCGAGGGCTACTTCTAGGAGGGCGAAGCATTCGCCGATTCGGAGTGGATTCTTGCCGATGTTGATCACTTTCATAGAATCTCGCCTTTATCTCGGGATCTTTGCTTGGACGACGTTTACAATGTCTCGATTCGAGCGGGCATGCTATATCTCCTTCCCCGATTAAGCCTTGGAGGAGGTTGCGCCACTGTTCGTCCGTGCCTGACACCGGAATGTTCAATTGAACTAAGCCGTGATGGCCGTCCCCGTAAGATCCGAGAGTGTCGGCTAGAGGGTTGTCTTGTACCGGGGATCGGTGATGAGCCGCTTGCAAGAGGGTTTTCGCGAAGTAAGGGTCTACCTCGATCAATCTCCATTAGGGCATCCATCTCTTGATCCTCTCTCAAGCATTCTTCACGCCGCATATATCGTAGTTGTCATCCCGACCCATGAGTTCTTCAATTTCCACTGTCATGGCTTAGAGCGTGGATGTAAGGATCCACTTCGTAGCGGGACAGTAGGAGAATCATCTCGGAGAAGAGTATTCGGTCATGTCGGGACCTTCTTCGGGTCATAGCTTGCTGGCCAAGCACTTGCCATTGCACCGCTTCCGCGGATCACTTCGATCGCTCCATTGGCATTGATGAATTTCACGCATTGGTGAAGAGTAGATGATACCGCTTTCATCTCGATGTATCCAAGGCCGTCCCAACAAAGCGTAGAAGGTGGGTTTGATTTCCACGACTTGGAACTCTACCGACTCCAGCTTGTACGTCGAATTGGATCCTCAAATTGATGACTCCTACGATTGGTCGTGCAAAGGAGTCGTAGGCTCGGATTACCCGAGGTGAAGGCCTTATCGTAGAACGGCCGATGCGGAGTCGCTTTCAATGTGCTTAAAGCGATGATGTTGATCAAGGAGCCGTTATCAATCAAGACGTTCGGGAGGAAGAACATCTCTATTTTTATGAGGATGAGGAGGGCTTCGTTGTGCCGATTCTCACATATTGGCAAGTCATCGTCTCGTGAAGGCTAAACCGCTTCCCGTGCTACCGCTTGACTCCGCCTCTCTGGGAACGTTCGATCCATCCATTTGTATGCCTTGGCCGGGGCAAAGATCGTAGGGAGACAGCTGCCCTGGGCGTTCTTGTCGGAATTCCCGGTCACGAGATCTCTGACTCGTTTCACGCTCCTGGGCCGTAGCGGGACAAAGCATGCCGACGGTTTCGGAAATTGCAGGTGGTCCGCTCTCGCTTGGAGTTTCACAAAGGCTATTGAGTTTACCCCCGTCGCTCCGGGGAATGGATTTCCGATGGTATCGGGACCACGAGGGCGTTCCAATTTTCCTCCTCAATGAGCCCCCGGACCACCCGCTGAGCACGAAGCAATTGTCTGGTGGTGTGGCCGGGGTAGTTGTGGAAGGCGCAAAGGCTTGCTCATATCCATGTTGGGTTTGAGAGTCTTCGGTTGGAAATTCTCGAGTGGTTTGAGAAGATTTCGCTTCACCAAAGCTTCAAATACTTGACCCAAGGGCATTTCCAGGTTATCTAAATGCCGGAACCGTGGGAAGCGAGGGGGATTGTTATTCTTTGGGGCCGCTTGATCGCGGTTTACTTGAGCTCCGTTCCGAATGTAGTGCACTGTTCCTCCGCTTCCTTTCCTTTGGTCGGGCAGGAGTTGAAGTTGCCAGTGTTTGTTCGATAGCGGTAAGATGAGGCAGGGGTTGCCGTTGCCTTTTGAAGACTCGTAGTCTTTTCAAACTTTGTCCCGGCTGACCATGGCACTGAGATCCGGATAGAAATGGTGGCCGATCAAGGTCCTCAAAGATGGCTTGAGGCAGAATGGAAGATGTCCATCTCGCTCTTCTTGGAAAGTGGATCCATTATCTCGCTTAGCTTCCAGCCCATCTTTTGTAGAACTCGCCCACCGGTTCGTCATCCTTTTGTTCGGTGGCTTGCAGTGTCATGGCGGTTTGTTTCCCATTCAAGATTGGCGCGGTACTTCTCCGTGAAGATTTCACCGATCTCGATCCCACGTGGAGCGGTTTTCTCGCTCTTCACATTGAGGAACCACCTTAGTGCCGTGGATTTGAGGGAATGCCGAAAATGATCTCGCCATCCGTTGAGGGGTTGCCCTTTCGCTCTCATACCTGTGACGTAGGTGTCGATGTGGGTTTTTGGGCATTCTGCTCCGTCAAACTTTTCCATTTCCGGCATCCCGAACTTTGGAGGGAGAGGGACCACTTTGTTCGGATCGCAGGCG
Source organism: Adenophora triphylla var. japonica (assembly GCA_022495995.1). NCBI lineage: Eukaryota > Viridiplantae > Streptophyta > Magnoliopsida > Asterales > Campanulaceae > Adenophora > Adenophora triphylla. The sequence goes on from JAFEMH010005687.1 coordinate 13,025, forward strand.
TGAGGGAGTCCTTCCGAGAACTAGCTAGCTTGCCTTGCATGTCTTTCATTTGTTCGATCAACCAAGCCATGTGAGGATCACTGTCCGAGGTGGGTTACCGTTTTCGTGGACGGAAACCGAAGATGGAGGTGGATTGGCCGATGGGATCGCCATTCGGGAGTCTTGGGAGGTAGTTGAGTGTATACCAACCCATACCCCGGGGTTGAAGTTGAGGGCGTGATTGCCAGTCCGCTAAGGGTTGTGTTTGGGAACCTGGGAAACGATTCGTTAGCCCCAATCGCGTACTCAGCAGTGGCAAACTTGAGATGCTCGGGATATCCGCCGATGCCCGTCCCCGGTAAGAATGGGGACTTTTGATTGTGGTTGCGAGGCTCGTATAGAGGCAAAGGATTGAATCCCGGGGATACCGAGATGCATTGGGATCTCGCGAGCAGCACGTATGTGTGCCGTTGGTACCGAGCTTGATGTGCGAGCCGGAAACCGACCGTGCCGAGGCGGGCATGCCTGAGCCGCTTGACCGACGCCCGAGGGGAGCTGAGCGAGAGCCGCTTGCGTTGCCGGGATCTCGTAGCTTGGCGGAGGCGGGACTCCGCCGATAGCTTTGAGAAACCTGGGAGCCAGATATCTTCGTCCTCTATGAGAACAAAGGTTCCATCGTTGGGGAACCGCAACTGCTCGAAGACGCAAGGTGTCTACGATCCAGGCTTGCTGCTCCTCTTGGCGCTTCTTGATGGTTTCGAAGGCTCGCAAAGACCTCCTCCATTGTCCTGAGGTTCCTTAGTGGCGGGGTTCCGTTTCCTCACCGTTATCCGTTGATCCCGTCACGGGGAGTATCGGACGGTGCGGACCGTTGAACCGGAAGGGCTATCGGACCTTGTGACCTCGATATCGAAAAGGCGGCTTCCAGTGGATTCTCAACCACTCTCGGTTCGCCGGAGGGGGTGACGGCAAGGTTTAGACACGTGAATGGCCTAACGGGATAAAAGGGGGAAAGCTCACGTGGCATGCGGTTTCCGTTTCTTTTATTTTTGATTTTTTTGTTGTTTTAATTTACTTAAAACATGTTTTCTCGTAATCCTAGGTAGGTTGGAAAAGATTGCTCTTCTTTTTCGCAACTATGCTAGATCCCGGGTCATGGAGACCATCTCGTGCGGCTATAAGCCCCTCGTTTTGCACCCGTATTTCGACATCCCAGGTGGACAGCCTGTGCGAGGGTCCTATAGTGCAAGCGGTTTCCACCGGCCTAAAAGAAAATCGAACCTAAGGACCGAGCCTGCCATGTTCGTTTTGATGCGTTAGCCATGTGAATAGTGAACCGAGCCGGCCACTAAGTCAAGATCGTGTCAAGAGTTCGCATGACCTTCTCTTGCCTTGCTTGCGCAAGGGATCTCGTGACGTTAGGCGTTGGCTGGGTCATATCGTCATGGCCGACGTATCAAAGGCGTGATGACATGGTGTCATGCGAGCATGGATGTATATCCGGACGGAACATCGTCCTGGGTGTAGCTTCGAAATCAAGATCAGTCAAGATTTTAGCATGACCTTTCATCGCTTTGCTTGCGCAAGGGATCTTGAGTTCCGAGCCTTGACTTAAAATGGCCTAAGCATGGTATATGTATCCAGCCGTATGACACGGATCGGGTAAAACCAACCGAGTCCTGGACAGAGTGTGACTCAAGACTCAAACGTGTGGTTGACGCTGCTAGGATGGGATGTTTGGAATGATCCCGTGCGCGTCCAAGAGGCCTAGGAAGACCAAACGGATCGCAACCGAGACCACTCCGGGTTAAGGGTTGTAGTGTGCAGCTGTATCCGAGGCAAGAAGCAGGCGCGTAGCGTGTGCGGTGTAACCGAGGCAAGAAAGGCGCGTAGTGTGCGGTTTCTAAAATTCTTTTTCCGAGTAAAAAAGTTTTTTTTGAAGAATTTTAAATGTATGCACGTATGTATATTGATGCATTTTTTTTGTATTTTTATTTTTTTTTTGTAAAATAAAAACGAAGCACGTGCACACACACACAATGCTTAAAGGAAGGGGTAAAATGAAAGTTTGACCCTCATCATCGTTTTAAAAATCTTTTGTTTTGTTTAAAAGTTTTTAAAACAAAATGTCCCCAATGAGTCGCCAACCGAAATTACCCGGATCCGAGCAGCTTCGCAGCCCCGGCATCTCGGCATCTTTCGCTGGGAGAGCGACGTGTCTCGCCGTTTGTTTTTTTGTAGAGTCGCCACGCCGTTTTTATTATTAAGCCCAAAACATTGAAAAGGGCATCGCTTAAAGATAATTTTAAACTGTTTTTGTGTGATGAGATTTTGAGTTCGGAGGTCGATGACTCCCGGAAGAGAATATTAGAATATTAGAGCTCACTCCGAGTAGCCTCGTAAAACGAGTCTTTCGGATACCCCTAATATCCTTTAAATGTTGTGTGTGTGTGTGTGTGCTTTTAAAAATGCATGTCAGTATCGGATGTCTACATTGTATGCTTGCTTTATTGAAATGTATTGAAATAGTGTAGGAAGGAAGCCTTACCAATGTTGGTTCGTGTCCTGTCTTCCGCCGGGAATAGTGCTTGAGGATGAAATAGTGCTCCTGGACGGACCGGGATTGCTTCGGAAGGAGCCGGTTGTCCGCTACTTCGGCGTGCCTCGGGATTGTCAAGTGTGCACTCGCAGTTTCGGCGTGGGTTGGAATCGTCGGCTGGATTCGCGCGAGGTTCGACGTGCGTTGGAATCGTCGGTTGGATTCGGCGCAGGTTCGGCGTGCGTTGGAATCCGCGGTTGGATTCGGCAGGTTCGGCGTGCGTTGGAATCGTCATTCGGGCAGAGGTTCGGCGTGATTTGGGATCGTTTGGCTTGACTCGGAAAGAGCCGGACACCGCGGAAAGACTGTGCAAGGCCTCGAGTACCACGAAGGGCCTCAGAGTACCTCGAGAGTGCCTCTGGCAGCGCGGAGCGTCGCGGGAGCGCTCGGAGAGGCTTCGGAGCACCACAAGGGAGCTCGGAAGGCCTCGGAAGGATCCGAAAGGGGCCGGGATTGCCCCGAAGGGTCTTAGAGGGGAGCCTGAAGGCTGGGGGGAGAGGAGAGAAGAGGGAAATGTGTCAAAATGAGGAGGGGGAGCCCTCTATTTATAGTAAAAATTTCGGAGCAAAGAGGTCCGTACGGACCTTCTTGGTTATCCAGAATTTTGGATTTCCTCGATTTGAGGGAATCCGCAATGATGGTGAATATTCTGAATGATGGTGTCCCCGAGCAATAAGGTCCGTACGTACCATCTTGCATGCAAAGAGGTCCGTACGGACCAACTCGCGTGGGAGTAATCATTTCTTCCGGGATTTGAGGGAATATTGTGGACTTTAAGGGGATTTAGTAATCATTGACACAAAGAGGTCCGTACGGACCTTAATTGCTTTTCTGATTTCCTGAAAATTCCCAAAAGGTCCTTTTGTCCCTTTTTATCCCAGGAAGGCTCCTCCCTTGGTTTGGTTGGGGGTTTGAGAGGGTTTTGAGAGGGTTTTGAGTGAGAGAGGTCTCTGAGACTACGTGGATGAGTCTGCGGTGTTTCCCGTGTGCTTGAAAGGGGGTGATCCAGATTGGGGTACTTACAGTAGGGTCTTATTTATAGCTGCAGTTAGTGGCCTCAATGTGTCGCACGGCATAACGTAACCACTTTCCATGCCTCGACTTGTCGCGTGACACAAGGTGACCATAACCGTTTTTGGTGCCAAATCTGGTTCTGGAACCTTCTTGGATAATTCCTAAAAAGTCCAAAACAGATTTATTCCCTTCAGGTCCTTTTTGTCCGGGAAAAATACTAAAATACACTTCCTTCGCGAGAAACATATAAAATGTTTTTGGAAGTCTCGGAACGGACCGGGAATTTACCAAAACGCCCCTAAATGTAATTTTATCATATTAAAATGCATCTGGAAAGGTCGTGAATTGGATTGGCGTACTTACAGAGCCCCTCGGCAACGTCACTTATGGAAGAAGTGAGGTTGTCGATAAAATAAGACCTGATCCCAATGAGCGGCTGGGGAATAAGGCGGAGGGCTAGACGGTGATCTGGGAAATCGGATGGCTGGACCTTTTGAGAAAGGATTCCTACGTATCCCTCCTTGGGAGAGAATCAAGCCAAATCGTAGTTCGGACTATGAAGGACATGATTTTTTTCTTAGGGAGTCACCCGCGAATACGACTTTTTTCTTAGGGAGTCACCCGCGATTTGACGTTTTTCTTAGGGAGTCACCCGCGAATTGACGTTTTTCTTAGGGAGTCACCCGCGAATTGACAGTTTTAGAAAAGTAGTTGACAAAGACGTGTTTTCATACCTGTGTTGTGCTTACCTGTAGTTGCCGGAGGGACTGATGCTACGGTATATGCTGCTGGGGGGATTGATGTGGCGGCCGGAGGGTCTTATGCTACTAACTGTTGTTGACGGTTGACGGGTGCGGGGTGGTTTCTGTTGACGGTTGACTTTGGGATCTGGGACCTAGCCTGTTGTGACGGGGACTTTGCTTGCATGTGACAGATTTTTGTTGTGACGGGGCTTTGCTTGCTTCGACGGATTCTTGTTGACGGGGCTTTGCTTGATATGACGGGGCTTTGCTTGCTGTAACGGGGCTCCGCTTGCTGTGACGGGGGGTTTTGCTTGCCGGGCAGCGGATTTTTATTGACAGTTGACGGTGGGGCTATGGATTTTGACGTGCACTGCTGGGGAGATTCAAATAGACACAAACTTTTTGTCTCGGCTCTGCTTTGAGGGACAATCTTTGAGGTTTGCTCAGTTAACTGTTGTACCTGCGGGGAAAACGACACTCGAAACACTACAATCTAACTATGCTATTTTGTTAGCGAGGATTAAACTATGTTAGCTTGTTTGTCAGAGTCTGTTCGTTCCGGGGATGAAAGGAAAAGGGTATGATTTATTGTATTGACAGGTTGGCTTTGCCGGGTTTATACATGAGATTAGGGAACTGCTTTGGGTAATTGTGTATGACATATGTATGAGGGTTCGTATGCATTTGAACTGAATGAATCCCTCTCCTGGGCTTATCTGCAGGCTGGTGGTTTTGGTCATTTGTGGCTTGTGACAAAGTCGGGGCATACCCTGGTACCGATCAGATTGCAAATTGCTGATGTCTGGTGTTGGTCACAAGATGTCGCACGACTCAGGACTGCTGAGGCACCTTCTGTCGCGGGACACAACAAGTCATGCTGACAAACCCTCCAATCTAGGCTTCCATATCATTTCAAAACTTCTCCCTTTTTGCTTAGGGTATGGGACTCAGTAGCTCCATCCTGAGGCATGCCTTTAGTAGCAAATCAATTCCCAAGGGTCGGGGTTATAGAACCATCCTCTGGAACCGGACAAGTGCACAAATCATTCCCTTCCTCTGGCCAAGCCCCAGTCTGACACCCAGTTTTACTGTAGTCAACACAATCATGCAACTCAGGGGGAGGTTACTCTTCAAATTTCAGCCAGTCAATCAGCGGACAAGACATAGGAGCGATTTATGAGCAGGGGCGCATCTTTCAAAATGGTGGGAATGGTTTCCGGACTTTCTGTATGACACTCTCGCTTTAGGTTTGACTCTTTTGAGAGAGTATAAGCGTTACAGGGTGTGGAAAGTGTATGGAAACCCCTGCTGACAGAAATACAGTGTTTAGCTCTATATATCCCTAAAAGTGTAGAGAGGAAGACTTACCGAGACACTTGAAAACTTGTTTTATTCACAATGATCACAAGGCTGCTTAAAACCCTTTATTGATGTTCGGGTTATTCAACCACCAAAGCCGATATGAGCAAATATTCCAATTAATCCTGAGGAGAAAAAAACCACTGATATCGAGGATCAAATTCAGAAGGATGGAAGATGTACGGGAATGGTCCTTGAGGAGACCGGATTTTTCTGAGATCTGTTTGTGATTTCGACCAGACCATTTCTGGTTGCCTACGTTCCCCTCCTTGGGAGGAGCTCAGGTCGCCGTAGTTCGGGTTTATCCCGAATAAAAAGAATGAACGGTGAAATTCGAGGATCTGGGGACTTTTTGAAGGTTTTGAGATTTGAAAGTACGTGTCCTCTTAGAGTGTCGATGGGAGACACAGATGTGAAGCCCCAGTGGGACATTCACGGCAGGTGTTTGCGGAGGAGAAATGAAATATGCTCACATACAACGTCGAATGAACGGACGGAATTTGCACAATCTTCGCTTGACGGTCTTGGACTATTATCCGATAGGAACTGCGGCTGGGCTTCAGGGTTTCGATCGGTCTTTGGGTAATTCGGGACATCATGACCTCTTAAAACGAGAGGTCGGCTGGGCTTTTTATTGACTGTACCTCTGAAGATGAGAGGTTGGCTCTTGGGTATGTGTTTGGGATTTCTAAGGTGAGGAAAATCTGCGATTATATCTTTAACGCCTCTAAGAATGAGAGGTCGATCTTGGCTTTGCCAAGGGCAAGGGTAATGGTAGTGGGAATGTCCTCTAAAATCTAGAGGACGGCTTGGGATTGGTCAAGATAGTGGTGAGGGACATCCATGCTGTCTCTTTATTCGTTCTGAGGCTCTCTTTGAGTAACGACCGAATCTTTTGACCTTCACTTCTTGAGAGGATCACTAGGGACTAGGCTCTCTTTGTTTTCCTTTTTTTATTCTCTCTTCTTTTTTTTTTTTGTCTCTCTCTTTTTTATATTTCTTTTTTTTAGAGGAGCATTTCAACTAGTCCCCAGGATGGATCAATGCTTTCGTCGTTCTTGAACTTGGAGACGGTCAATCTTCTTTTGAATCATGGGAGTCTCAAAGATAGTCCCTCTTCTTCTGGTGATGGCTACATGGGTTTCAAATATGCCGATCTTGAACTGAATGGGTATTATTTAGTGAGGGTGAGGTAAAGGTTTTTCCTAAGGGTGAAAGGTTTCAACCGCAGCCCCTACCGGATAGTCTGAACGAGATTGAGATTTCATTGCTTTCTTACGCTTAATTCGCGGGAGATTCATGAAAATCCATCGAGCAACAAGGTGGTGAGGACGAAGGAAGGTATGTGAGCACAGGGGATGCAAGATGGAGGAATTGATAAGCCCCACTTTGGGAAGGATATCAGTCGATTTTCTTGCTCGAATTAATTTAAACATTAGTCATTTCAAAGCATTAGTCGGTGAGCAGCACAAGTGATCATTTCGAATAAGACCGTTTTAATTAAAATGTAATGCGGGTGTGCAAGTTATGTCTCGAGTCTAGCAGGAATAGAAGCAAATATTTTATTATTGAAATAAAAGACTCATAACACGGATGCACTAGATTCAAACCATAGGAACACTTGTTAGCAAAACAAAATAAAACAAACCAGGACCCTACGATGCCTGACTGGCTGACTTCTTCACATGGGGTATCCTTGGAATTGCGGAAGAGGTTTGTCGATCACCTTTGGAGGAGCTTTCGCAATTCTTCCCTCATCAACCAACTTCTGAATAAGCACCTTTAGAACAGAACAATCGTTGGTTAAATGCCCAGGGTACTGATGATAGTAACAGTACTTGCCACGATCCAAATTCGGATTAGGTTTGGTGGGTTGATAATTATCAAGTGGCTTTATCATTCCCCTTCGCATCAATCCATTGAAGGCTTCCTCAGTTGTTATTCCCAGGTCATCAAATTCTCGCTTCTTGCGCGGTGGAAATTGGCCATGACTCTGGACACCGTCTTCTTCATGAGAACCAATTTCGATCTTCCCTTCATCAATAAGTTCTTGGATAATCACCCTCAACTGTCTGCACTCGTACGAGGTATGGCCCTGACATTGGTGATAGTGACAGTATTTGCTCAAATCCAGTTTTGTGTCATTATGAGGAGGGACATAATCGACTAGTGGCTGAACCAGTCCTCCGCTCACCAAAATCTTGAGGAATTGATGCATAGGCATTCCCACCTTTCCCCAGTATGCTTTCTTCCTTTCCGACTGAACTGTCTTTGGAGGAGACTCAAGTATTAGCATCCCTGGCTGGATAGGGTTCAAAGCTGGAATAAAAGACATTTGATTCACTGTCACATATGAGGTTGGTCCTGAATGCTGATTCTGCGGGGGTGACAGGCTGAAATCACATGAACTCATTGGTGGCTGCGGAGCACTTCCTTGCGGGGGAACTTGGTCAGGGTGGAATAGCAGTGATCCTTTCTGAGTAAGATAATGGTATGACCCTTGGGAATCTGGCTGGTATTGACTCTTCACATCAGGTTGTTTTGGAATGCTGAAAGCCCCTGTGGATCATTGCTCATCCTCAATCTGAGTTTGGACCACATGAGATATCGGGGAAAGAATTTTATCTTGTCCAACTTCATTCATCCCTTTCATTACATTTCCCCTACCATAATCAACACTGTTGGCTTTGATGATTTCCTCATACGATCCATCTTCGTGACGAATTACCGTAACCCCTCGGATGCGCATTGCTTCCACAAATCTAGCGTGAGTCTCTTCCTCTCGGGCTTTGGCAATTTGGGCTAGCAACTGAGCCTTACATTCACGAACCATGGCGGCTTCAAGAGCAGCTCGCAACTCTGCTACCGACAGATCATTCAATTCTAGCTGGCCTGAAGTATGGAGAATTCCAGACTGAGCGGATGGCATATCTTTTGCACCAGACATTTCGGATAGCGGAGCAGATAAAAGCTTCGAAGATAGGAATCCAAAGACCACAGAATACCAAAACACGCTTCCAACTTGTCACCGCTACAGAGGGTAGATATGGGTTTATAAGGTAGGGCAAGAAAGGAAATACGGGAGAGGGAGAAGAAACGGAGAGAACAGACTCGCGCAAACAATTTATTTATCTTCAAGTATAAATCAGTGATTTAAATCCTAAGAACGGTTGGGAAAGGCTAATCCTTTATTTACGCTAACTATACCTTGGGGAAGCCTAGGGACGCAACGTTCAAATTACATTAAGTGTTTTGCATTTGAAATTAATAATAAGTAATGATACCTAAACAAAACCTAACACGACGTGGGACGGACGAGTAGCCCCAATTTCTAGGCAAATTTGGGCAGCATAACGGGTATTCTCGGGGAATTTCCAAGAAAAATTCGGCATGACCTCTCGTCGGTGCATGGTGACAATGCGGCATGATCTCTCATTTAGGACACGTCACGGGAGTGACATGCCCTTACGTGAAACCATGTTTCATTGGCAACATGCCCACAAGGTGCGGGGTTTTGAGGGAGGTAAAAAGACTTATTGGTGATTTCAAAAACAACTCATTTTGGTGTAGTTAAACGTTGTATCAAAAACCAACCGTGGGTAAGGTTTAAGTGTGGTGCCACCTAAACACACTAGGGGGATGGGTTTGACATTAGGCGCTCAAACGTAGGCGAATATTATCACCGTCCGCGATGCCGTCCGTCGCACCCGAGGTTCTAAAACTATGTGATGTAGTGTGCGGATGACTATATTCTTTTATTTACAAAAAAAAACAAAAAAAAATTATTTATTTTTTTTTATTTTTATTTTTATTAAGAAAAAAGAAAACACACACACTCTCCCAGGGAAGAAAAAGAGGAACAACAGTCAGCTGAGCAATCTTTCTCTTGATTCAAGGGACTGCCCTCAAACCAGAACCTGAAACTTGTCCAGTGACTACTCTTGTCGCGTGACACAGGACAGCATGGGACAAAGATGTCGCACGACCAAGAGAGTCACTGAACCTCACTCCTGCAAAACTGAGATTAGCCCCTGCCTCTCCTTGGCAAGGGATGAAACCAACCAGCTAAGCAACATATAAAAACTACAAACCACACACAAAAGGCATACAAGTCGTAAGATCTCATAAAATACATGTATCGCACATGATTATCAAAGATGCACATAGAATGAATACATTGGATGTCTAAACGAACGAAAGCATGACCCTCTTAGTTTTTTGAAAAAAACAGGTTTTCAAAAAAAACAAGTCCCCAGCAGAGTCGCCACTGAATGTGCGCTCGCCCGAAAATGAAAAAATTTTAGGAGTTGCCACGCCATGCTTTTAGAGGTGCACTTTGAATAACCTTTTTGAAAGAGAACGGGTTAGGGGGTCAGGTTACGTATTGGGAAGAACCGAGAGTTCACCCAACACGCCTCGTCCGTAGATGAGTCTTTCTAATTTAGACATCCAAATAATTCAAAAGAACGTGCAAACGATGATAATAAACAAGTGCGATAAACATGAATTTTATTGAATATGCAAGATCATTACAACTTGTAGACCAATTGTCCGGGAGGCCACATCCCTTTACAATATAAGAACAGATTACAAAAGCAAACAGGTCCTCTGCAAAGGATCATCTCTGTCGCGTGACACAGGACTCCCTTGTCCAAACATGTCGCGTGACATCAATGGTTACCTTGCAGAGGCTCACAACTAATCAGATCACAGAACTTCTAGATGAACACAAAACTACTATTAAGACCAGATCTAAGCATTAAACAGCATAAACACCTTATTGAATGCTAAAATAACCAACTAGAACAAATTACAACTAAAACATAGTCCCTGCAGATGGTCACGACATGTCGCGTGACACAGGACTCCTCATGTCCAAATGTGTCGCGTGACATAAGGTTACCATCTGCAGGTACCTCACAAACTGAGATGCAGATCCAATAGATGCACAACAATTATATCAAAACCAATAAGAACAGCATGAATTAGATACGAATTGATCAAAGGAGTGTGGATATGGGAGATCCACACTCCCTTGACATCCAAATTGCAAATCCAAATAGATCACATCATAAGCAAGCAATTGGACTCAAGTGTAAACGATTTAAACAGAGAGATTGCAGTTGCCACTTGATAATCTGAGGCAGATGGAGCCTGATTATCAAGTGGAGAAGGAAGGAAGAACAAATAAGCAAATAGATGAGAGAGATAAGGAGAGGTTAGTTACCCTTGTAGTCCTCAACTCTTACACCAAGTTAGGTGTAGGAGCCTTCAATTCAACTTCTGACTGGAGATCTGAGCATGAACTGAGAGTTGGGTTGGAGGATCTGAAGTGTATGATGGAGAAGGAGAGGAAATGGGTTGAAGAGAGATGAGAGGTGAGGGAATTGGTAGGGAATTGGGTGGTTTTGGTAAGGGAGCGGGAGAGAGGGAGTTTTTGGATGAATTTTGGCAGAGTGACTTTGGGAGGTTCAAATTCGGATCCAAAACTGAGAGGGGTAGGGTCTTATTTATAGCTGCAGTTAGTGGCCTCAATGTGTCGCACGGCATAACGTAACCACTTTCCATGCCTCGACTTGTCGCGTGACACAAGGTGACCATAACCGTTTTTGGCGCCAAATCTGGTTATGGAACCTTCTTGGATAATTCCTAAAAAATCCAAAAGAGATTTATTCCCTTCAGGTCCTTTTTGTCCGGGAAAAATACTAAAATACACTTCCTTCGCGAGAAACATATAAAATGTTTTCAGAAGTCTCGGAATGGACCGGGAATTCACCAAAATGCCCCTAAATGCAATTTTATCATATTAAAATGCATCTGGAAAGGTCGCGAATTGGATTGGCGTACTTACAGAGCCCCTCGGCAACGTCACTTATGGAAGAAGTGAGGTTGTCGATAAAATAAGACCCGATCCCAATGAGCGGCTGGGGAATAAGGCGGAGGGCTAGACGGTGATCTGGGAAATCGGATGGCTGGACCTTTTGAGAAAGGATTCCTACGTATCCCTCCTTGGGAGAGAATCAAGCCAAATCGTAGTTCGGACTATGAAGGACACGACTTTTTTCTTAGGGAGTCACCCGCGAATACGACTTTTTTCTTAGGGAGTCACCCGCGATTTGATGTTTTTCTTAGGGAGTCACCCGCGAATTGACGTTTTTCTTAGGGAGTCACCCGGGAATTGACGTTTTTCTTAGGGAGTCACCCGCGAATTGACGTTTTTTTTAGGGAGTCACCCGCGAATTGACAGTTTTAGAAAAGTAGTTGACAAAGACGTGTTTTCATACCTGTGCTGTGCTTACCTGTAGTTGCCGGAGGGACTGATGCTACGGTATACTCCCTCCGTCCCACTATACTAGACACCCAAGGGGTGGGTTCAAAAATCAAGGAAAAAGAATAAAATAAAAAAAATGTGTGGTGAAAAATGAAGAGAGAGAATGAGTGGGGTAAATAGTAGTGTTGGTTGAATAAATGTGTGGTAGAAAATGAAGAGAGAGAATGAGTGGTGGGGTAGAGTGAATATAAAAATATAAAAACTTGGTTATTTTTGGAAGGTGTCAAGTATAGTGGGACGGCCCAAAATGGAAATAAGTGTCAAGTATAGTGGGACGGAGGGAGTATGCTGCTGGGGATTGATGTGGCGGCCGGAGGGTCTTATGCTACTAACTGCTGTTGACGGTTGACGGGTGCGGGGTGGTTTCTGTTGACGGTTGACTTTGGGATCTGGGACCTAGCCTGTTGTGACGGGGACTTTGCTTGCATGTGACGGATTTATGTCCTTTTTGTCCGGGAAAAATACTAAAATACACTTTCTTCGCGAGAAACATATAAAATGTTTTCGGAAGTCTCGGAACGGACCGGGAATTTACCAAAATGCCCCTAAATGCAATTTTATCATATTAAAATGCATCTGGAAAGGTCGCGAATTGGATTGGCGTACTTACAAGAACACAAACGGGCACACGAATCACCACATAAGTGAATGTGCGCTCGCCCGAAAAATTTTGTTTTTCCGATAATGAAAAAAGAAAAGGAGTCGCCACGCCATGTTTAGAGGTACACTTTGAAAAACCTTTGAGAGAAAATGGGTTCGGGGGTCAGGTTACGTGTTGGGAAGAACCGAGAGTTCACCCAACACGCCTCGTCCGTAGACGAGTCTTTCTAATTAAACATCCAAGTAATCCAAAAACATGTGCAAGCAATGATAATAGACAAGTGTGATAAACATGTATTTTATTGATATGAGGGACTTGTTAGTAAAAAATTGACTTACACAAAAAAGGGGCTTGACTCGAGATGGGCTAGCCTCAAAAAAAAAAAAATAATAATAATAAAAAAAAAAAAAAAAAAAAAAAAAAAAAAGAACAGATTACAAAGGAAATGGATCTTTGCAAATGAACAAAGTGTGTCGCGTGACACATAGCATGCCTGGCTAGATGTCGCGTGACACAGGATCTAACCAGACACGATGTGTTGCGTGACACATAGTGTCCATCTGTAGAGACTTACAGATTCAAACACAACAGCACCAACAATCAAAACAGATCTAATTAATCAATCATTTAAGCTTCGAAATGAAGGATTAACAACAATTAAACTAAGGGGGTGTGGATATGGTGAGATCCACACTCCCTTGGGATCTAAATACCAATTTTAATAATAACCAAACAATAAGTACTCAATTATTCAAAACAACGATATTAAACAGAGAGATTGCAATTGGGATTCAGTAATCAAGACGGATGGAGTCTGATTACTGAATCCAAGGAAGATAGAATGATGGAATTATCAAAGTAGCAAGGTAGGAGAGAGAGAGAAGGGAATTGAGAGTGTTACCCTTGTTGATTCCACGAATTCTATACCAAGTTAGGTATAGAATCCTTCAACAACTGCTTCTGGAACTGGTGAGCTTGGGAGGATTGGTTGATGGTGGATCTAAGTATTGGTGGGTGAAGTGGATTGAATTGAGGAATTGGAGGTTGATTTTGGGTAGGAGAGAGAGAGGTGTGTGTTTAGTGTGTGTGTTATGATGCTATTTTGGCAGAGTAACAGTATGTGAAGTTGGGATCCATTTCTGAGAGGGGTAGGGTCTTATTTATAGGCTGCAGTTGATGGTCACAGTGTGTCGCACGACCTTCTGTAACCATTTTCCAAGCCTCGACTTGTCGCGTGACACAAGGTGTCACCAACTGCTTTTGGCGCCAAAACCAGTTTCTGGAATATTCTGAGTAAATACCCAAAAGGTCCAAAATGGTTTATTACCGACAGGTCCTTTAGTACGAGCAAAGTACCAAAAGGTACTTCCTTCACAAGAAACTTATGGAATGTTTCCGGAAGTCTCGGAATAGACCGGAAATTTACCAAAACGTCCCTCAATGCAATTTTATCGTATTAAAATGCATCTAAAAGGGGAGCGAATTGGATTGGCGTACTTACAGAGCCCCTCGACAACGTCACTTTTGGAAGAAGTGAGGTTGTCGATAAAATAAGACCCAATCCCAATTAGTGGCAGGGGGATAAGGCTGATGGCATGGACAATGATCTGGGAGATCAGATGGCTGGACCTTTGGAGAAAGGATTCCTATGTATCCCTAGGAGGGAATCAAGTCAAATCGTAGTTCGGAAGCAAAACTGACAAGAAGCAAGAAAGGGTAGAGATGTGCTTTCATACCTTTGCTGTGCTTACCTGTAGCTACCGGAAGGACTGATGCTGCCACAGATGGTGAACGGTTGTAGCTGCCGGAGGGACTCATGCTGCAATTGATGGTGGCGAGTAGCTGCCGGAGGGACTCATGCTACTGCTGATGGTGAAAGGTTGTAGCTGTCAGAGGGACTCATGCTGCAACTGATGGTGGCGAGTAGCTGCCGGAGGGACTCATGCTGCAACCGATGGTGGCGAGTAGCTGCCGGAGGGACTCATGCTACTGCTGATGGTGAAAGGTTGTAGCTACTGGAGGGACTCATGCTACTGCTGATGGTCGTGGCTGTCGGAGGGACTCATGCCATTGCTGATGGGAAGTAGCTGCTAGGGGACTCACCCCACTGTTGCTTCTGCTGGGGATAGATGTAATTGCCGGGGGGTCTGATGCTATCGTTGCTGGGGAGACTGATAGATGTGGAATCTTTGTCTCGATTTTTGCTTTGGTGGGCAGTCCCTAAGATTTGACAGTGCTCAGTTGACCATTGTACCTGCGGGGAAAACAACACTCCAAGCACTATATCCAATTATGCTACTCTGTTAGCAAAGATTAAACTATGTTAGCTTGTTTGCACAAGTTTATCCATTCTGGGAACGAGATGAAAGAAATGCGATTATTGTATTGAAAGGTCGGCCTTGCCGGGTTTGTACATGGGATGGTGGAGCTGTATCGGGTGAGTGTATATGGTGATACATATGGTGGGGGGACCCTCTCCCGTGCATTTACATGTGAATGTGTGTGAGGATGGGAGGTGTATTGCAGCGACGGCGTGTCGGAGAGTGCCCTGGGGGTGGACTTGCAGGAACTTTGATGTTGTCTGATGAGAACAAGATGTGTCGCCCGACATGCCATGTCTGCTGGGCAAGTTGTGTCGCACGACTGGACAAAGCTCGCAGCAGGCCCCCTTTTAAAATCAGCTCAGGATTCATTTGTAGACACTGCCCTTTCAGTAGGAGGAACCCAGCAGCCCCAGCTTGACAGACAAGCGATTCCTTTGGCAAAGACTGATACTTTCAACTGTAATGGAGCATTATAGCGGAGAAGTAGCTTCCCGGGGACATCAATTTCATCAGGACTTTGTTGAAATTTGGCGATTTCATCAGAAGCATCATAGGCAAGTTATTGACAAGCGATACAACATGCCATGCATTTGGCCCTTGAAAGACTGGAGGGTCGACTGGGATTTGCTCCGGGCTGCATCCTGCTTTTGGGACTCGGAGCGGCACGTCTTTACTCTGTCATATAATGATCTGACACCAACCATGGAGGACTTCAGGGCATTGACAGGCCTGGGCGAGGCGGCGACTGTAGCATTTCCCCGGGACGGCATGTCAATCATAGAGCAATTATCAGCTTTTCTGAGTTTGCCGGCAGATCAGGTAGTACCCATGATTCTTGATGATGGGACTGTGGACTTGACTCGGGTAGCCAGATTTCGCCTTTCCAGTCCTGAGCTGTTTGATCTTTCTACGTCTTTGGACATATTCATGCTGCTCACCTTGTCGGCTTACTATTTCTGTGGATATACTGGAGTCTGTCCGAGTGCATTGCTGGAGATTGTCAGGCAACTCAGGGGTGACCGAGGTGTGGACCTTCGTCAAATCCGGTCCGGCCAAGGGGAGATGGACATTGTACCGTTGTTGTTGGCGGAGACCTACCACGGCATTGACAGGCTAGCAGGAGGGTCAGATTTCATGGGTGCAGGCAGCCCCACTTTATTATCTTTGTGGCTCTCTGAGAGGTTGCGCTTGATTGGGCCATTACCAGAGGGTCGGACGGCGATGCCTTGGGTGACCCGGCCACGCAGGCTGCTGAGAGATGCAGCCGCTGACAGCTGGCAGATGAGATTGACGCGGTACGGGACTACTGATCTGAGCTTTTGGATTCCAGCGTGGAGGCTACAGACCATGAGAGACATTCAGGATGGGTCAGTGGTAGTCAGGCTGCCAGGCTTGCATGTATCTTCATTCTGCGTCCCATCACTGGTGAGCAGGCAGTATGGGTACCCTCAGCAGATTGTCTGGGCTTTGAGGGAGAGGCTGACGACTGATGCTGTTCCGATGGCCATGACCGAGCCCCAGACTATGCAGTTTTTCAGCAGATCCTTTCTGGAGGGTTTCTTTCCCACACGGACACTTCTTCGGCAGTCCAGAGGGATTACATTCTTGACCACGGAGTATTTGATCTGGTATGAGGAGCAGCAGGGTCCTGTACAGTTGACTATAGAGGCTCGCCGTCAGGAATACTTGGGAGCAAACTACCCAACCAGCCTGTTTTTCAGAGATACAGAGGCCCAGGGGAACCCAGATAATGTTACCGGCGATGTTGCTGAGGACTATCGGAGGCAAGAGAACCGGAGTGCTGCTATGAGAGATGATCCATAGGTGATAGCTCACAGAGAGGCCTTGAGACAAGAGAGGATTGCTAGGGCTGCTTTGAGGGAAACTGGTCTGATCGATCCACCGACGCGCATTATACCCGAACTAGGATGGGCTCAAACCGACTTATTTGACATTCCTAGGTCAAGGACCTCCCGAGGACCAAGGAAAAGGAAGATCAGAGATGCAAGTTCGGGAGCGGGAACGAACTCTTAGACACCTTATCTGGGGAGATAGGAGACTCTTTTATTTGTATCTTGAGGGAGAAATTTATTGTATGGAACATGAGTATCCCTTGATTACTTTAATGTAGACAAAATAGATGTTAGAATTTTGAAAATGTATTGCTCTTTATTCGCAGCAAGTTATTTGAATCAAAAGCAGGCCGTGCTTGAACTCATCAAAAAGAATATTAACTTAAAATGAACCTTTGAAAAGCCTTGGAACTGTAATCAAAACACATTTTGGCAATATTTGAGATTTTGCAGCATTTTAGACCGAACCATGAGTGGTTGCCTACGTTCCCCTTTTGTAAAGAGAACTAAGGGGCTCAGGTCTCCGTAGTTCGACTCAATTAAATTTAGTGTTTAAGAAAGGGAAGATAGAAGGGGGACATGATGCAACCCTATTTTCTACCTAGACAGCCCATTTTTAGGGTTTTTAGTCTAGTTGGGTATATTCTTTTAGCACCGGGAGCGTCCCTTAATTTTGCATGGACTGCCTTTTGAGAGGTTTTCAGTCTCATCTGGGACAATTTTTTATTGCGCCTTTATTATCATTTTTCTTTTTATTTTTTCTCTCTTTTTTTTATTTTTATATAGAGGGGGGAAAGACTCAATCAAACATAATACCACCGCAACTTGTCGCCATTGACGGGGTGCAGGAACGGGTTCCCGTCCAAATCTATTAGCTGCATAGCTCCTCCGGAAAATATCTTCTTCACCAGGAAAGGTCTGACCCAGATAGGTGCCCATTTTCCCAATGCACCATTCTGATTCGAGGGCTTCATTTTGAGGACCAGATCACCAACCTTGATATCCCTTGGCTTCACTTTTTTGTCGAAAGCACGGGCCATTATCTTCTGATATGCCTGGTTGTGCTCCATGGCCTTTAATCTGCGTTCGTCCAACAGTGCCAACTCGTTGTATCGACTTTGGAGCCATTCAATCTCATTGACCTCATTCTCAAGCAATACCCTGAGGGATGGAATCTCTAGCTCAATGGGCATGACAGCCTCCATTCCGTAAGTCAAGGCATATGGAGTTGCACCGGTAGCAGTTCGAATTGAAGTGCGGTAGCCCCACAATGCTAGATGCAATTTCTCCGGCCAATCCCGTCCTCGCTCGGCCATCTTCTTTATGATTCGCTCGAGGTTCTTATTGGCAGCCTCAACAGCGCCGTTTGTCTGCGGTCTGTATGGCGAGGACTTGTGGCGCTTGACCATGTATTCGGTGAGCAGCCGATCGGTTTCTCCTTCAAAGTGGGACCCATTATCAGAAATGATCTCATTCGGGACTCCATAGCGGCAGAATATTTGTTCCTTTATGAAGCGAGCCACTTTCTTAGTTGTGAGCACTTTGTAGGACGCGGCTTCCACCCACTTTGTGAAGTAATCTACCGCGACCAAAACAAATGAATGTCCATTGCCCCCTGATGGAGTTATCTTCCTGATGACATCGATTCCCCACGTTGCAAAGGGCCAAGGAGTTGTCAAACAGTATAGATCATGAGGAGGGATGTGGTTTAGGTTGGAGAACCGCTGACACTTATCACAAGTCCGTACAAACTGGATACAATCAGTCTCCATAGTGATCCAGAAGTAACCCAGTCTGATAATGCTGTGCATAAGGGATCGAGCATTCATGTGAGGTCCGCAGGCGGCGTTGTGAACATCTTCCATTACTCTCTGAGCTTTTTCTTTGCTGATACAGAGAAGGAGTGGGCAACCTTCCCTTTTCTTCCATAACTCATTGCCAAGTATGACATACTGCGCTGATAGCCTTTTCAAAGCTTGCAAACTCTTGGCCCGAACACCTTTTAAGTCTTCATCTTTATCAACGGGGAAGGATGATTTACCATGCTTAAGATACTAGAAGATCTGGTTGTACCACGGCTCATCGACGGTTTCGATCTCTATTTCACAACAATATGCAGGATTTTCTCGCCTTCCGACCCTGAACGGTTTGATTGACTTTCCCTCTGGTATTTCCACCAAAGAAGCCAGAGTAGCTAGTGCGTCGGCGAATCTATTCTTATCTCGCGGCAGAAACTGGAATGACACTTCCTTAAACTGACCGACGAGCTCTGCAATATAAGCATGATACCTCTGGAGACACGGGTCTGTAGTTTTCCATCTGTTGGCGGCTTGATTGATTATCAGCTGGGAATCACCAAACACTTCCAATTCATCCACATTTCGCTCAAGGGCAGCCTCAAGACCGGCTATGCAAGCTTCATATTCGGCTGCGTTATTGGTAACTGAGAAGTTTAGCTTGATGGCTATGGGGGTGTGCATGTCATTTGGGTCTACTAATACCATCCCGATGCCGTTACCTCTTTTGTTTGCTGCCCCGTCAAAGAATAGCTGCCACCGACTGCCATTTTCTACAACAAAAATCCCTTCATCTGGAAACTGGAGATCTGGTCCTTGGGCTTCTGTGCTGGGAGAGTCAGCCAACTGATCTGCCAAAGCCTGTCCTTTGATTGCTTTCCGGATCACATACTTAATATCAAATTCAGCTAGGAAGAAGGTCCATTTTGCCGGCCCGTGGAAATGCCGCCTCTCATTACTCGAAACAATTTAATCGAGTCCATTTTGGAGACCAGATGTACTGTGTGGGATAACATATAGTTCTTTAGCTTTTCGACCACCCAAACCAGAGCTGCACACGTCTTCTCTAGGGCGGAGTAATTTAACTCGCTGCCTTGGAATTTGCGGCTGACAAAATAGATGGCATTCTTGACCTTGGAGTCCTTTTTCTCTTGCGCTAGCATTGCCCCGATGGCTGTATCTGTGACCGTCAAAGTATAGAAGTAAAGGATTTCTCCCATGAGGTGGACAAAGGATGGGAGGATTGACAAGATACGCTTTGATTCTCTCGAAAGCTAGCTGGCATTCTTCGTTCCAAATCACCTCCTAATTCTTCTTCAGCAGCTTGAATATTGGCTTACACATGGAAGTTAGCTGGTTGACAAATCGGCTGATGTACTGTAGATGGCCCATGAAACCTTTTACCTCGAAGGACAGCTTCCGGGCGGCTTCATCTCAACAATCGCCTTGACCTTTCTGGGATCTACCTCAATGCCGCGCTCTGTGACCATATATCCCAAGACCTTACCACGGATAACCCCAAAAGTGCACTTGGCTGGATTTAATCTCATGGAGTGTTCCCGAAGTCTGTTGAAGAACTTCCTTAGATCAATGAAATGCTGTCCATCTGACCCTTTTGAGTGAATGATCATATCGTCAACATACACTTCAATCTCCTTATGGATCATGTCGTGGAACAAGGTAGTGACGGCCCTCTGGTAGGTAGCCCCAGCATTCTTCAGCCCAAATGGCATCACTGTGTAGCAATAGGTGCCCCAAGGAGTGGTAAATGCTGTCTTGTCCTGATCTTCCTCGGCCATTTTAATCTGATTATAGCCCGCAAAGCCGTCGACGAAGGATTTGACTTCATAGTTGGCTGTTGCATCCACAAGCATGTCAATGTTCGGCAGGGGGAAGTCATCTTTGGGACTAGCCTTGTTGAGGTCTCGGAAGTCTACACAAACCCGTACCTTTCCATTTGCTTTTGTGACCGTTACGATGTTTGCCAGCCAAGTCGGATATTCGATCACCTTGATAAAGCCCACCTGTAGGAGTTTCTCAATCTCTTCCTTGACCTATAAGGACCATTCGGGCTTGATCCGTCTCAGTTTCTGCTTGATCGGCTTAATCTCTGGATCCAGGGGTATCCGGTGCTCTACGATAGATGTATCCAACCCAGGCATGTCTTTGTAGGACCAGGCAAAGACGTCTACAAACTCTTTGAGTAGCTCGATCAGGGTATCCCGTTCAACTCCGGAGAAGAAGCTACCAATTTGCATTTCTTTGGGTTCCTCAGCTGTTCCCAGGTTCACCGTTGTCAATATCTCATCGGCAGCTTGGGCCCGGCTTTCCTTTTGCTCGCAAACCTGCTTTGAATTATTTTCTAAAATTTGTTCATCTATTAAGTCTGCATTATCTTCAATTCAATCTAGCTTAATTATTTTAAAATCTTGATGATCATTTTTTGTTAAGCGTTCAATTGTTAGATTTGCAATCACGGGATACTCGGAAAGATCGACCAATTTATTAAGAGCGAAAGGGAAAACAGTGTCTACAACACGACGACGGTCTTCCGTCGTGAGGACGTCAGACCTATCGGAGGACTCGAACTCAATTACAAGGGATTCAGGGGAACGACTCAAGACACGAGGAAAAAACTTAGACGCAGAGGGACTGGGACGAGGCTTGAGCCCAAGTTTCTTGATCATAGTCTCCCTGTCAAGAACCGGTCCTTGAAATGAAGTCCACTCGCAACGGCCTCTCTCGCAACCGTCTGAATGTTCGAATCTAACCGGCCCCTTCTCAAATTCCAACATAGCCACTACCTCCTCATCTGAAGAAAAGTCAATCAAATCCCGGGGTTCCTTTGTAACAACAACCCTTTCTGTCGGTATCTTTTCTGTAAATATACCATTCTCAGGCTCTGACAGCCCCTGATCTTTGAACAGATTTGCCAAATCACCATCTATGTCTACCGGGTCAGCAGCGCGGATCTTGTGTATCACAGGCTCATCTAGAGCAAGCTTCTCAAACCGATTGACGTAGTCGGGCCCCCAAAAATGGTACATGTTCTCATATGTGGCAGTGACGCCTGGCCTTCTGGGCATACTGACGAGCATTTCCTTCACTGGGTTCTGACTGGTGGCAAACCTTCGTATCATCTTCATCCTCTCTTCCATCTGATTCAGCTTTGGTTCCGGGCAAACGAACATTTCCCAATCCTCCTTGAAAAAGTGCTTGTTTAGAGACCAGCTATAAGGGCGCATGTCAGGCCTTTTGTATCTCTTGCCGGCAGCTAAGGTCATCCTCTCTTTGAGCGCTTCGGTCTTATCATATGCTTTGTCTTCTCCAGTCACAACATATCCCAGGCCTCGCCTGTTTCTCTTGGGTTCTGGCATCACAAGCTTATACGGTCCTTGTTGTCGTTTTCCTAGCCCCAGGCCAGGGATGTAGCTCATGCCTCTCATCATTTTCAACACGGGAGGAATTTTGTCTGAAGAAGTTGTTAAATCGATAGTGCAGACTTGCCCTTTCGGCTTTTCGATCGTGAAACCACTGAGCATCAGACTCTCTTGGTCAAGCTTGATTTCCATTACCGGCATGGTGTTGGTGCTGGTCTCTCCAATAGTGACGCTATCCCTGTAAATGGTTGTCAAAACCCCATCTTGCACAAATTTCAAACACTGGTGGAGGGTGGAGGCTACCGCTCCGATTTCATGTATTCACGGCCTGTCCAATAACGCCGAGAACGTGACAGGAATGTCGATGACTTGGAATTCAACTGCCATCTCCCTACTCCCAAATAACAGATTCAAAGAGACAATCCCTAACACTACTCTGGATGTCGAATCGTAGGCTTTTATAGTCTAGTTGGATGGCTTAAGGCTCTGCGCATCAATATCTAACATACTTATCATCTTGGCAGGAAGCACGTTTATGGCCGACCCGTTGTCCACCAACACATGGGGAATTTGACGCCCCTCCAAGGGCACAGTAATGTGTAGCGACTCGTTGTGCTTTGAACTGTAAGAAGGCAAATCCAAGTCTGTAAAAGTGATGATGTTCCCATACTGTGCTGTTCCGATCAATTGGTAGGCCTCATCAGGAGTGGCGTTGACAGACACCTTAGTTTTGGATAGAGCCTCTTCTAACTTTAGCTTGTGGGGGTAGGAGGACGTGAGCAGGGACCATAAAGAGATATCAGCCTGGGTTCTCTTCAACTGCGTTAAAATCGGGTCCTCTTGGATTTCCTCATTTCCTGTTGATCTGTAGGGATCTCGAGAGGTCTGGGGATTTGAAACCGCAACTCCTTTGCCTTTCCTAGATGGATCGGCACTACCCATTCCCAACATTCTTCCCGACCATGTCAACAAATTAACCTCTTGATCATTCTCAACCACAAAGTTCTGGCTAGCCTCTTTGAGTTCAGCTAGTGTAAGCGGAGCAGGGCGAGTGCTGTATGGCCACGCTGCCTATCTTATCTCATTCACGGATAAAGGCGCCTCCAAGTTAGCTGCTATGCTGAGCTCCTCCAAAGAGATTGGGGACTCTCTCGGGAACCATAGAGGATATAGCGTTGATGACCAAACACTCTTCATATTCATCTTAATCAAAAAGCATTATTTAAATCATACAAATCATCAAGATACAAGACATAGCAAAAGTTGTCTTTCATTTCATTGAAACAAGAATTTACATCAGTCATGACTTCATTACAATCACCACTATCTTTTCCATGTACAGACTCCCAAACTCTATTACATTCACGAAATAATCTTGACCAAAATCGATGAGGTTCACATTATTATTGGGCAGAGGGTTGTTGACGACGTTGGGGCTAGGAGATTTTTCGATCTTCTTCTCATCCACGAGGCTTTGGATGATCTTCTTGAGGGTTACATAAGTATTGGTGGTGTGTCCTGGGAAGTGGTGGAACATGCAGTATTTACTGGTGTCTAGATTGGGGTTGGGACGGACAGGGCTGTAGTTGTCCAGTGACTTAATCATGCCGGTCCGAAGTAGGCCATTGAAGATTTCTTCTGTGGACATGCCCAAGTCGTCAAACCTTGGTTGCGACCTGGGTTGGAATCTTCCTCCATTTTGTACATTGCCACCTCCCCTTTGCAGGTTGTTGATGCTGTTATCCTTGACCATTTCTCTTCCCTTTGGCACCATTGCAGAAACTGGGTTAGGTGCCCGGTACCGGAATCCTCCACTTCTGCTACTACCGCTAGCATTCACACCTCGAATTTGGTTAAAAAGCCTGTTCTCGCTGCGAGTGCCCATTCCGACCATTTCTCTTAGATCTGGGTACCATCCCTTTCCAATGGCCTCCCCTAACACCGGTTTCACGCATGACAGGAAAATATCTTTCTGATCTTGAAGGGGGATTGGCTCCGACAGCTCGTTGAGTTTGGCATTCCACCTCTTATAAAACTTCGTGATCGACTCATCATTTTTCTGAATGGTGCCCACTAGATTGTCTCGGGTAGTACGCCACTCTAGGTTACCCCGATATTTCTCCAAGAAAGTCTCAGTGATCTGGCTCCAGGTGGAGCGACATTCTTGCTTGAGAGCTAAAAACCAAGTGAGAGCCGGACCTTTCAAAGTCAGATGAAAATGAGAAGCCATAAACTCGGGGGTGGGGGTGCAACCCATCGCCCCCATTGTCATTACGTATGTATCCACATGAGTCTTTGGGCAGGCCGTACCATCAAAATCCATCTTTGGCATCTTGAACTTATGGGGAAGAGGTGTTACTTGAGTCGGGTCAACCATCTTGAGGCCACTGGAACCCACAGTCAATCTATCAATTTGTTGTTGCATTTTCCGTAGTAAAGCTGTCACCTCTGGGGTCATTCCCGGGATTTGAGGAATAGTAGGAGCCACAGTCGAAGACGGCACAGGAAATTCTGAAGCAGATCTGATGGGCAAGGCAACCGAGGGAAGACCGAAAGTACTGGGGATGCTAATATTACTATCCAATAAACTGACTGAACTGGGAATCCTGTTTTCGTACATGTCGTACCCATTAAACTGAACACTTGAATTCTGTGGACCAAACTGCACTGATTGACCTCCAAACTGACCATGGGTAGAAAATCCGGTACTGAAACATGGAGCTGAATATGGGGTGGAACCATACAGATACTAGGTGAGAGGAGAACACACTGCGGGCTGAGGGAAGTTGCTCTGGAAGTGAGATTGAGGATACTACGGAATACTGTCCTGACAAATCTGGTTTCCTGACAGACGGTACTGGTTGGATTGTTGCTGATTGGGCTGAACATACTGATAACTATCTGGATACATGCTGAACTGGGGTTGGGAATAGTTTCCTTGTGACTGGAATCCATACTGAGCTTGCGGCACTAGGGCATTGGGAGCTGGTGAGGATGTGAGATCAAAGAAGTTTGATGATTGGCCACTGCTTTTGTTGAAACCCGTCTGAGCAACTTGACTATGAGTCTGAGAGACTGGGAGAGGAACCCTTCCTTGGGTATTCATGGCTATTTCCGGAGATGGCATCCGATCCGAGCGAGGAGAATAACTTACGGGAGGAGGCATAGCATGGTAGTTGGGTTGAGCAGGTTGGACAGGAGAAGCAGACCCGATCCCGTTGTTACCCTCTTCGGTGATTTCTTCATAAGAACCGTCCTCTTGGCGGAGTATCGCGATTCCCCTGGCTCTCATGGCCTCGAAAAAACGGGTGTGGGCCTCCTCCTCTCTAGCCTTGGCGTTCTGGGCCAACAAGCGGGATTCACGTTCCCTGGCCAAAGCAGCTTCTAAAGTTATTCTCAATTCTTCTGCAGACATGTCATTCAAACTCGGTTGACCCATCGAAATTGAACCTCCAGCAGACTGAGCAGCAAACATATCACCATTCCCAGCCATATCTGATCCTGAACTGACTGAAACTCCCGAAACTATTTGAACTTCTTCAACAACACGGACCAAACGAGCTCCCGGAATAGATGAGGGGATCCAACTCACCATAGCTGCAGGGGTAGATACGGGTTTATAAGGTAGTGAAGGGAGATTTTGAGGAAATACAGGAGAGGGAAAGGAAACGAGGGACAGACTCGCGCAAACAATTTATTTATCTTCAAGTATAAATCGGTATCTTAAATCCTAAGTACGATTGGGAAAGGAGAAGCCTTTATTCACGCATCCTAAACCTTGGGGAAACCTAAGGATGCAACATTCAAATCACACTAAATGCTTTGCATTGAAGTTTATAATAGGTGATGATACCTAAACAAGACCTAAGCACCGTATGGGACAGAGAAGTGGTCCAAATTTCTAGGGAAATTTGGGCAACATAACGGGTATTCTTGAAGAATTTCAAAGAAAAATCCGGCATGACCTCTTGTCGGTGCATGGTGACAATGCGGCATGATCTCTCATTAGAACACGTCACGAGAGTGACATGTCCCCACGTGAAACCATGTTGCATTGGCAACATGCCCACAAGATGTAAGGTTTTGGGAAAGGTATGATGTCCTATTGTAATTTTCAAAAGCAATTCATTTTAATGTGATTAAAATGTTGTATCAAAAAAACCAACCGTGGGTAAGCTTTGAGTGTGGCGCCACCTATAACGCGCTAGGGGGATAGGTTTGATTTCAGGCGCTCAAGCGTAGGCAAATTTCATGGCCGTCCGCGATGCCGTCAATCGCACCCGAGGGTTCTAAATCTATGTGGTGTAGTGTGCGGATGACTATATTCTCTTATTTATGAAAAACAAATTTTTTATCATATATTTTTTTTATTAATTTTGAAAAAAGAAAAACAAAGAGAAAACACACACACTCTCACAGGGAATAAAGGGTACAACAATCAACTGAGCTATTTTGATTCAAGGGACTGCCCTCAAATCAGCTTCTAATGTTGTTCAGTGACCAATCCTGTCGCGTGACACAGGACATCATAGAACAAAGCTGTCGCACGACCAGACAAGTCACTGAACCAGAACCTGTAATTGGAATCAGCCCATGCCTCCTCATGGCAAGGGACAAAGTACAATAACTAAAGCACAACAAAAATGGCCACAAAAGACACTAAAGTCTCACAAGTCTCATAATGCAATAAAATGCATGTACCATAAAAGATCATCAAGAATGCACACATAAATGGATATGTTGGATGTTCAATTGAATGAAAGTTTGACCCTCTTAATTTTGAAAAACAGGTTTTCAAAAGTGTGTCCCCAGCGGAATCGCCACTGAATGTGCGCTCGCCCGGAAAATTTTGTTTTTCTGATGATGAAAAAAGAAAAGGAGTCGCCACGCCATGTTTAGAGGTACACTTTGAAAAACCTTTGAGAGAAAATGGGTTCGTGGGTCAGGTTACGTGTTGGGAAGAACCGAGAGTTCACCCAACACGCCTCATCCGTAGACGAGTCTTTCTAATTAAACATCCAAGTAATCCAAAAACATGTGCAAGCAATGATAATAGACAAGTGTGATAAACATGTATTTTATTGATATGAACTTGGAAACTTACAACTTGTGAGCCATTTATTTAGGGAGGCCACATCCCAATTACAACAGATCAGAACAAATTACAAAGGAAATGGATCTCTGCAAATGAACAAAGTGTGTCGCGTGACACATAGCATGCCTGGCTAGATGTGTCGCGTGACACAGGATCTAACCAGACACGATGTGTCGCATGACACATAGTGTCCATCTGCAGAGACTTACAGATTCAAACACAATAGCACCAACAATCAAAACAGATCTAATTAATCAATCAGTTAAGCTTCGAAATAAACGATTAACAACAATTAAACCAAGGGGGTGTGGATATGGTGAGATCCACACTCCCTTGGGATCTAAATACCAATTTCAACAATAACCAAACAATAAGCACTTAATTATTCAAAACAACGATATTAAATAGAGAGATTGCGATTGGGATTCAGTAATCAAGATGGATGGAGTCTGATTACTGAATCCAAGGAAGATAGAATGATGGAATTATCAAAGTAGCAAGGTAGGAGAGAGAGAGAAGGGAATTGAGAGTGTTACCCTTGTTGATTCCACGAATTCTATACCAATTAGGTATAGAATCCTTCAACAACTGCTTCTGGAACTGGTGAGTTTGGGAGGATTGGTTGATGGTGGATCTAAGTATTGGTGGGTGAAGTGGATTGAATTGGGGGAATTGGAGGTTGATTTTGGGTAGGAGAGAGAGAGGTGTGTGTTTAGTATGTGTGTTACGATGCTATTTTGCGTAGTAACAGTATGTGAAGTTGGGATCCATTTCTGAGAGGGGTAGGATCTTATTTATAGGCTGCAGTTGATGGTCACAGTGTGTCGCACGACCTTGTGTAACCATTTTCCAAGTCTCAACTTGTCGCGTGACACAAGGTGTCACCAACTGCTTTTGGCGCCAAAACCAGTTTTTGGAATATTCTGAGTAAATACCCAAAAGGTCCAAAATGGTTTATTCCCGGCAGGTCCTTAGTACGAGCAAAGTACCAAAAGGTACTTCCTTCGCAAGAAACTTATGGAATGTTTCCGAAAGTCTCAAAATTGACCGAGAATTTACCAAAATGTCCCTCAATTCAATTTTATCGTATTAAAATGCATCTAAAAGGGGAGCGAATTGGATTGGCGTACTTACAATAAGAAAAGACTCTTTTATACATTATTCAATATACATCGTTGAAAGGACAAAGTCCTTTTTGGGTTTCTACCTAGAGCTCTAGAATAGTGGAATCTTCACACTAGTATATAGACCATATCGCAGTCCTATATACCCTTTGGATTCCACAGTTTCGTTTCTGAACCGAAGTATGTAGGGATTTAATTGAATCAACGTCACGAAGAACACACGTATGAGCGGAAATCCATCCATAATAACCATGAGTTTCTTTTAATTGAAACATCGTCTTTGTTTGGTGGCGTTGGCTTAAGAGGCTCATAAGCTACCCACTGGTGTGGTCTTTAGATCACGTAGCGGGCTGAGGGTCACCACTTCGCGAGACACCAAGGTCATTGGAGCTTGGAATCGCCCGAGGTGGGACTCAACGAGTTTGGGGTTATACTTGTGCGACTTGATAGCAGTGATATAGGAGTTGTGCAAGTGGTGTGATGACATAACTATATGACAAAATATTTTGCATGGCAAAAGGGATAGAGAAAAAATTGAGCACATAGAAAAGAGAAAATTACAACTCCCGAGTCACCCATGTGACCAGTAAATAAATAAAAACAGAAAATAGAATTAAACCTAGTTGATGAAACTCATCTGAATTGGGCGTAAAGCCCGAACTTTGCCCGTATTGGCCAATTTTCCAGAAACATATAAAACAACAAACCCCCCCCCATTTCAGATCAACAACTACCCCTCCAAAAAACCCTAAGCATTACAAGCATGCAAAAACACAGAGGATGTAATTCATACGGATTTCCCATTTGGAGTCAAAAACTCGTGCGAATCTGGCTGAATTAGCTAGACTCGCCCAAATTTAGCTCCTCTATGAATAGAAATTGCAGAAAAAATAACACCTAAAGTTAACCCTCTAATTAGCTATTCTAAGTAGCCACTGTAGATACCCTAAAAAATGACATAAGAGGGATGTTAGGCACCTGCTCTGCCTGACCTTATGACCTATCTTGCTACTTTAGGTGTTCTATTTCTAAGGGATCGTCTAAATTAAACTTGTTCTAACAAATAGCATATAAAGGGGATTTCAAGGGTAATTAGAATGTGAGGGAGACTCTTTATGGTGCACTTCAATGGATAAAGTGGCCTTCGAAGTGTCTTCCTCTTGATAGGGATTGTATATGTAAGAAAAGACAAGTAACTATAGCAATAAAAAGGGAGAAAACAAATATTTTGTTCTTAGAGCTATTTGGGAATGCCTTTAGAATAAGGCAAATTCTTCTCCAAAGCTTTTTGAAGAGGAAGAGTGTGTGTGTGTGTGTGTGTGTGTGTGTGTGTGTTTAAAGTTTTAATGAGAGGGAGTTTTGGGAGTATTTTAGCAAGAGAATATTTAGAATTTTAGGGAGGTGAGTGTTAGCCCTTTGAAGGAGGAAAGGGTCTCCTTTTATAGCTAGGGGTAGAAAAGTTGAGGGAAAACTAAAGGAAATCGCCAGCTATGGCTAGGAGTTGATGGGGGAGGAGTTACAAATTACAAAGAGAGAAAAGTTTGGAGGGAAATCAGCCATTTAATATTAAACTCGCGCAAGTCCCATAAGGGCCTCAGACTCGTGCGAATTCCAGACCCATGGCGTGACTTGCCCGAGTTTGGATGAGAGTAGAATGACAAAAATGACCCGAAAGGTTAACTACGTTATTCAGTTTAGTCTCAAAACTAACAGAATCAGTCAGTAACTTGATGGAATTAGACAGAAGTTAACGAAAATTAATAGAAAAGGATAAATGATAGATCCTATATGCAATCGGGTGTGAGAGGTTTAAGGCGGGGTGTCTACAGTTATACTTGTGCGACTCGATAATGAAGCAGTTCATATAGGAGTTCGTGCATGTGTGTAAGTTACAACTAGATGTCAAAATGTTTTTTGTACAAAAGTAAAGAGGAAGAGAAAAACAACTAAGCACGTAATAAAGGGAAATTACAACTCCTGAATCACCCGTGTGACCGGTAAATAAAAGTAAATAGAAACAAAAATAGTAAATATGTTCAGGCCCTTTAGGCTAATGTTCAAGTTTTGTCCGTCCCTTTTTTATCAGCCCTAGATAGGGCTTACTGGAGGCAAAACTCGCCCGATGTATGCATGGGCCATGAAGTTCGCTCGAGTTGAGCCGCAATTCCCAAATTTGCCTGAATTGGGCAATTTCCCAGAAATACATTTGATCAGGGAAGAGTCCCCATTCCCAATACAACAAACTACCCATGAAGAAAAGATTAGCAGAACAAGCATGCAAGAGAATATAATGTCAAACTCGCACGAATTTGTCCAGAAATATCAATCTCGCGAGTGTTTGGCTAAACAAACCAAACTCGTGCGATTTTGACCTCTCTAATAACATATTATGTAGAAAAAACAAGAACACTTAAAACTACGTAAGTTTAACCCTCTTAAACTGTCCCTAGTAGAGTCGCCACCGTAGATACCCTAGAAAAAACGTGACAAGTAATCCCTAGGATGTCTAATTGATTTTTAATTAGATTCGCCACCTATGTTTTTAAGGAACATAAGAAAAACCTATGTCTAATTGCTTTTAATTAAAATGAAACCAAAGATTCAAAGAGAAATGGTTCGGGGGTTAGATTACGGAACATGAAGGTGTTAGGCACCCGCCCCGCCTGGACTTAAGGCCGGTCTTGCTACTTTAGGTGTTCTAATCTATTTTAAAGTTCATATCATATCATAAATTAGGTTTTCAAATTTTTGAAGAAGGATTCAATGTTTCAGTCGAGGTTTTTGTATTGTATCTTTTATGGCCCTTCGAGGCTAAATTAGGTATATCATATCATAAATAGAACACCTTCAACCATATTTTGGTATATCATATCATAAATTAGGTTTCAAATTTTTGAAGAAGGATTCAATGTTTCAGTCGAGGTTTTTGTATTGTATCTTTTATGGCCCTTCGAGGCTAAATTCTTGATTCGTGAATTGGGAAAATAACAATTTGATATTTATTCTACGCTTTTAATTCTTCTTACTTCTTTCTCATTCTTGTTTTTCTCAACATTCGTAAAGATCTTTCTTGAGATCAATTGTATGGTTAATATACTCTTTGATTTGTTGAATTATTTTGGTATAAACTGTTGCACTAGTGTGTATGATTATATATTCGCCATTATTGAGAAGAATAGATTTAATTGATGATCTAGCGAAATTTAATTGAATCTAGGTTTCAATGTTCTTATGATTGTTTGAGGACCTAGCGGAAGTCAAATAAATCTAAGTTCTTGTGTTCTTGCGAATTAAATTGGAATTTCTTGAATGTTTTTATTGACCTAGCGAAATATATTAACAAAGAGAGAAATCATTAGGGTTCTATGTTTTTATTGACCTAGCGAAATATATCAAACGTCCCAACCCTAATATTTTGTGAATAAACCCTTGAATGAAATTGATCTATTTTATCCCCTTGAAAATAAATCATAAAGCGATAATTGTTATTATCCCCAATCAATGAATCCATTGTTATCTTGATTCCTTTCTTGCTATTTAATTCTTGATTAATTAGGATAATTAATCAAACCAATAAACAAAACCACTTTATGGTTACTTTGCACTATTAAAATATAATTGTTGATCCACGAGTCTTTGTGAATTCGACCCTTGCAATTGCATATTACTACAGTGATAACTAGTGCACTTGATAGATATTTATAATTAGAGGGAGAAATCCTCCATCAAGTTTTTGGCGCCGTTGCAGGTAACTTGTTGTGATTGAACAAGTTAATTTTTATAGTGTAAATAGGTAGTGTAAATAGTTTTCTTTCTTATATTTTTTTAGTTTAAATAGTTTTCTTTTATTATTTTTCCTTTTTTTTTAGTTGGTTAAATTAAGGTGAGAGATACTCTTTGATGGATGTATGGAATGATCATCAATGATGAATTGGCCTATCTAAAAGTGAGCAGACCAGTAGCCTATGCATCTAAAAAATTAGACATTCTTGCTACACAAAAGAAATTTTGTTAATTATAATGTGCAAGATGCATGTGCTAATTGTGGTGTTTATTATTATACTACTAATAATTGTCCGTTTAGGGCATATTTTCCTGAGTATTCTCCACAGGTATAAGCAAGGAGTTCATTTCAGACATGGCAACCACAATATGATTATTCCCCCAATTACTATGCAGAAGGGTAGGGAAACCATTCAAACCAGGCATGGAACAATTATGAACCACATTTTTTATGATCCACCACAACCTAAAATGCAACCATGACAGGAGACTATGATAAGATTGAAGGAGGAAAATATTCAACAAGAACAACAATTTGGTACAACCATAAGTAGGCTGGAAGAAAAAGTTAATAAACTGGTAAAGGCCTTGAGGGGTTGTGAGCAAGATACTAGTTTTATCCAGTGTTCTAAAAATCGGCCCAGGCGGCAGACTAGGTGGCGCTTAAGCACTAGGCGGCAGTCCTCCGTCGCGCTTTCCTTCAAGGTGGCGACTCTAGGCGCTCCGGCGAAAAATCGGTTATTAGGCGGCCATGTGGTGCTTAAGCGGACTATAGGGTGCAGGTGGGTTAGGTGGAGTGGGGGAGGCAGGTGGTTGAAGAGGATTTCGACCGGCCATAAGATGAGAATATGAACGAAAATCGCGCCGACGAATGGAACAGCCCATCGTCTTCGTTGTTGAAGTTGATTTTGTATAGATTGGTTGTTTAGTTGAATTGGTTGTTGCGTGAAATCGTCTAAGGATTTGTGGTTGGCTATGAGATCAGACTAGCAAGGAGGAATCTTATTGGTGCTTGGCTGAATTGGTTTGCAGAAGTATTTGTTTAGATGAATTGGTTTGAGACGATGAAGTGGGCGGCAGAATAAGATTATAGGATTGGTCTGAATACCCAAAAAAATTGTTTTATATGCAAGTCAAACCCTAATTTTCATTTTGGGCTTGTGTTGGATTGGGCTTATTTTACTGTTGTGGATTTTGAAATAATATACTTGACCTTTATTACTCATATTTTTATGTGATATTAAAAAAGGTGTAAATTTTTTTATTACTAATTAATCTATTTTCAAATTCATTTATTTATTTAAATATTTTTTATCTGATATTAATAAAGGTGTAGGTTGTATTAATTTCTCGGCTCCGTCTAGGCCCCGCCTAGTGGCTCTAGGTGCTAGGCCTGACTTCGCCGCCTAGAGACCGCCTAGCCCTTTTTAGAACCTTGGTTTTATCCATCCTGAAAAATATGAATGAGAGGATAATTCCATTAGTGACGAACTACCGACTCTCTCTCCGGCTCATGCCAGTAATATTGTTGTTATTGATGAAGATGTTGATTGTGAAGATGATGAGGTGGAAGAGAAATTAAAAGACGATAAGGTTGTTCATGTTGATGAGGTTATACCCGACCAAAATGATGAAAGCTACCTCAATGAATACCTTTTTCATCCCATTGAAAGTGTGAAAATTCTCATCATTCTTGTGCCCCACCCTAGTTTTTAGGGTGGAAAAAGTGCAATGGTTCGAAAGATAAGATGCCAAAAAAGCGATAATGTCAAAAATATCCTCGGGCACTAACGGATTTCATACCTCAAGAATTATATTTGGGGCTTCATCTGAAAATAAGGACCCGCGAAACTGCAAATTGGGCCAAATGACGAAAAGTGAAGTCCAGACGTGGGCTACGATCAGGCTAACAACCTTAACCAAATGCGCTTATTGGGGAGGCAACCTAACTAGGTACGTTTTGTTGTGTCATATCATCCTTTAAACCCAATGCATGTTTTCAGTTCTCTATGTTATGAGGACATATCATGTTTTGAGTTTGGGGGTAGATATCTCTACGAGTTTGTGGGTATATAGGGGAGCGTATATAGTGTCACCCTCCAAAAAGTAGAAAATTTTAAATTTTTTGTTCTTTTAATATTTTGGGATGTTGGCTAAAAGTCTATGATGATTTGAGGGTGCTTTAATTTTAAAGATTCTGAGTGTTATTATAAAAATTGGGATATAATTGCATTGAAACATGTAAAGTATGATTAATTAACCTTTCATTTCCATACTATTTTTTTATCATTGTTACCAATTTAGGAAAATTTTATAGGATCACTTTGGCATTCTCGGGGTCTCTATAACATGTTTGTATGACTGTTAATAACACATCAATTAGGCTATTCGGGAAGTTATATATGGCTATTTTCTTTGAACCCTATTGTGTGTTTTTAACTTTCTAGTCACTTATAAAATTTTCGCTAGAACCACTCTTGAGCTTTAAAAAGAATGGAAATCTCTCACAATGTGGGATGCGATCTTAGACCACCATTCGCCTTGTTTGTACCTACATTATCCTACCCTTTAAACGTATACACTGTTTTCTCACCCTTTTCAAGAAAGTGAAACTAGGGAATGAATGGGAAATTATTGGGGAATCAAGGGGTGTGTGGAGAGTGGTCATCAAAAGAAAGAAAAATGGTTATGTATTTAAAAGAGGGGCTTGTGCAAAATATTTAATGCATTGTATTCTTCGTGATCTATATATGCAAAACAAAGAAAAAAATGAAGAAAATTTTGAAAAGCCTTACCCTCTCTTATATTGAAGTGGAAAGTGACCAAAGGAAAGAAAGGTGATCAACTCCCATGTGTGAAAATATTCAAAAGTATAAGTTTGGGGGTTAAATCAATGGGTTGGCATGGTAGAGCGGAGAGTTAAACTCAAAGTGAGGATATATGTTGAAGACTTTCTAGTTTCACTTGCTTGACTTCATATTTCCTTATCTTCAATTGTAACCGTGAACCTAGCCTGCGATTTTCGCGATACATTACAAGCTATAAAGCTATATTTGATCCCTAAATAGTAGTCGGGTTGACAGTTGTGTTTAAACATGCAAATGAGCGTCCTTGTGCAGAAATTTCATCTTATTATCATATATTTAGAGCATGACACAAGCGACCCTATAAAACATCTTACTTTGGTAATGATGATCTCCATTTATTTATTCATCTTTCATTATGTGGTGGAGAATTGTAAGTTAGATGCATATATGTAAATGTAATTCCATATTCATAATAATGCGTGTAGATTATGTGTGTTGTAAAGATCTGAGACTTGTGTAGCCAACAACCTATTATATGATTTGAACTTCCCAAAAATATTTTCCTTTGTTATGATATAGTTTTGATAGTAGTTTTATTTTGTTTTAGTTTTGTTTTACTTGAGAACGAGCAAAAGATAAGTTTGGGGTATTTGATGTATGTGTTTTCACCCATCCAAATGACATATCTTTAGAACTATTTAGTGCTCAATCCTTGGGAGTTTTGAGTGATTTTTGGAGTGTTTATAACTACAGGGAATGGAAGGAAAAAGTCACGGAATATGATCTAAACGGATAAAGAAAAGAACGATAGAGAGCGTAGCGCCAAAGGAGAAAATAATAGAATTACAGAAGGATAAATTGGAGATGTCTTTGAGCATTCATTACCATTGTATATTACTCGTCGAAAGCTTTCCAACGATATGTGGCACGTCTCAATCAGAGTTTGTACGAAGAAGTTATGACCACCAGAAGTTTGCCGAACAAGGTATAAGTTATCTAAGCACGACGAGCCGGACAAGCCCATGTTCGTATCTCGATTTATAATGTTCATTTATATACCATGGAAATACATCAACAAATTATTTGAGCAATGTAGTAAGACCTGTTTATTCTTCCACTTGGAAGAAGTTTTCTATCTTCATCTCTTTTGGTTCCACATGTCATAAAATTAACTATGTGTAACTCTTTATCTGCAATAGGATCATTCTCCCAACAGGGACATGCCTGCTTTATCAATTCTTTAATATTTATTCATTTTCTTAATTTATCTCATCATAAAAATCATTATTAACTTGTTCATTATATTGTTCATTAGATAATTCTTTAGTTATGTTGTTTACAATCTCGAATACTCGAAAATTCACATTAGCCAAAAAAGGGAAGACAAGCTTAAATACAGCCTCAATGTCCTCTTAAGTTGGGTTATATGAAGCACACTCTCACTCAAAAGTAAAAGACACAATGCTAGACTCTTTTAGGAATCGGGAGTGTACCCTAACTCTTTTATGAGAAATTTCTCATCAACTATGGTCCCTAGGAAATGTGTTAATTCTTGAGTGGTCCGATTAACTTTCTGTCTCATTAGTGAGGGTGATGGAGGATTTCTCACTCTAATTATAAATACCTATCAAGTGCACTAGTTATTACTGTAGTAATATGCAATTGTAAGGATCGAATCCACAAATACTCGCGGATTAACAAGGATATTTTAATATTGCGAAGTAACAAGGATCGAATCCACAAATACTCGTGGATTAATAAGTATATTTTAATATTGCAAAGTAACTAAAAAGGGGTTTTGTTTATTGGTTTGATTAATTATCATAAAGAAACAAGAATTAAATAGGAATAAAGGAATCAAGATAACGAGGGATTCATTGATTGAGAATCATAACAAATTTATGCTTTATTTTCAAGTGGATAAAATATATCAATCTCATTCAAGGTTTTGTTAACAAAAGATTAGGGTTGGGACGTTTGATATATTCTGATAGGTCAATACAAACATAGAACCCTAATGATTTCTCTTTTTGTTAACATATTCCGCTAGATCAATAAAAACTTTCAAGAAATTCCAATTTAATTCACAAGAACAAAAGAACTTAGATTTGTTTGACTTTTGCTAGGTGTTGGAACATAAACGATCCATTAACCATGAACCGACTCACAACTAGATTAAGAAGAGAAGGAGAAGAAGAAGAAGAAGACGGAAGCGTGTACCTTGTGATTCCATGATTATGTTCTTTAGTCTTGTTCTTGAGAAAATATGAAGATAGTCTTTAATGTAGGAAGAGTAGATCTTCTAAATGATGAGTGCCCTTTACTCTCTTTGTTCTTCAAGTACTTAGGAAGAGTTTTGACTGAATGAGAATGTAAATAACTAGTGAATTCATAGGCTTGATGGATAGGCCTTTATATAGGAATCCAAGGGGCACTTCATTTAGGGACTACACCTATTGATATATAAGACATTACCATTATGCCCATCATTTAATGGTATACTTATATTATGGAATTCTACATATTATATTATATCCTATACTTTATATTAATCATTATAATATTGATCACTACTTTATTAAGTACTTTCACTAATAATATATGTTTATATAATCCATGTTCTAATGACATATATTTATACTTAATAAAATCCTTCAACTAGTCCTAATTTAACCAAATGAGATCAATTTAAATAAAAACAACACAAGAAAATAGAAAACAACACAAACTCCCACTGATTTAAGCATTATCAAAAGTCGTTTCACCCATATGAGCAGTATGCTCGTGAAACATCAAAAGAGATTACGCTTTATAAAATGGATCCAATAACATGGAGTTTGATCCTATAAGTTGTATATCTATTTGTTTATTTTATACTTATTTCTCTTCAATAAGAGATATAACCTTATGATGTCTTTCGACATCTTTGCATCCACTAAAACATAATCGGAATACTTAATGATCTCAAAAAATGATCCGATTTTATATACATAAGCATGTAGTTTAATGTTTTATAGGTACTTCATCATTCTTTTGGATGCGACTTAATGTTCTTCTTTTCCTAATTGCTTTGGTATTGACCAAGCATCCCAATAATAAATGCAAGATTTGTACGAGTACAGACTTGCGCATACATTAAGCTTCCTACTGCCGGTGCATAAGGGATATTTTCCATATACTTGGATTTTAAAATTAATCTTTAGGACATTTACTTTAAACTGAATTTATCTCCCTTAGAGACAGGGGTGCCATGTGGTTTACAATTTTTCATGCTAAACCTTTGTAATACCTTCTCTATATAGCTCTTTTGTGATAATCCCAAAATATCTTGTGAATGATCATGATGAATTTGGATTCCCAATACAAAAGATGCATTACCAAGATCTTTCATCTCAAATTTGTTTGAGAGAAATTTCTTGGTTTCCTTTAGAAGGTCCTTATCATTACTAGCAAGAAAAATATCATCCAAATATCATCCACATATAAGACCAAAATAATAAATCTACTCCCACTGAACTTATGGTACACACAATCTTCACCAAGATTCATTTCAAAGCCAAATGAAAGAATAACTTGGTTAAATTTTAAGTACCATTGACGAGATGCTTGCTTAAGCCCATAAATGGATTTCTTAAGTTTACAAACCAGTTGACTAGTTTGATCCGAATTAGTCACCATTTCTGGTTTTTTCATATAGATAGTTTCCTCAATGTCGCCATTGAGAAAAGCTGTCTTAACATTCATTTGATGAAGCTCAAGATCATAATGTGCCACTAATGCCATAATGATCATAAAAGAGGTTTTAGAAGATACCGGAAAAAATATTTCTTTATAATCAATGTCTTCCTTTTGAGTAAATCCATTAGCAACAAGACGTGACTTATATCTTTCCATATTACCTTGCTAATCCCTTTTGGTTTTAAATATCAATTTATAACCAATAGGTTTTACACCTTCAGGTAATGGGACAAGATCCCAAATGTCATTGTCTTTCATTGATTTTAACTCCTCATTAATGGCATTGATCCACTTATGAGAATTAGGACTATTAATGGCTTCATGGAAGGTGATTAGATCATCTCCCACTAAACCTAAAGTGTCCTGATTCTCCGCAAGATACATATCATAAATATCCGGAATAACACTTCTTATTTCTCTAGTAGATCTCCTTAAGGGCACCGGTTCATCCTCATTTTGAGGTTGTTGAATTTCATTATGTCCAACATTTTCATGTTGTCTGTTATTTACGGGAGTCTCTATATTATTTTGAATTGTATGTTCTTTGTTGAATTTCAGGTACAATTACTTGATTTTCAACAGGAACTAAAGTTTGAGGAAT
Organism: Adenophora triphylla var. japonica; assembly: GCA_022495995.1. Lineage (NCBI taxonomy): Eukaryota > Viridiplantae > Streptophyta > Magnoliopsida > Asterales > Campanulaceae > Adenophora > Adenophora triphylla. The sequence continues at coordinate 52,152 of JAFEMH010005687.1, forward strand.
AAAGAGTGGTTCCTCTAACTCTTCAAATTCAAAATCATTACTATTTCTCCCACTAAATTCAACATCCTCAAGGAACCTAACATTGCCAGTCTCGAAAAATGTTCTAGTTTTCGGGTCATAAAATTTATATCCCCTAGATCTCTCGGCATACCCTACAAAATAGCTACTAACAGTATTAAGGTCCAGTTTGCCATCATTAGGCCTATAAGGTCTAGCATCTGCTGGACACCCCCATACATGAAGATGATTTAAGGACGGTTTCTTATTCGTCCATAACTCATAAGGGGTTTTGTCGGTAGCTTTTGAAGGTGCTCTATTGAGAATATAAGCTGCGGTTTTTAATGCTTCGCACATAATGAGTGAGGTAAAGAAGTACAAGAAAACATACTTCTTACCATATCCTTGAGGATTTATGTCTCTCCAATATACTATGCTAGGTTTACCCGGTATGGTGCAGTGAGGGACAATCCTACACTCTTCAAAATAGCGAATATAAAGGACCCGGACGTTATTCACCCAATACGTTATACCGTCCGTAGTTTTCACTATCATGATTGGATTTAACGTTCTTAATAGTCTTTCTTATGTCTTGGAAGACTTGAAAAAGTCCAATGATTGAAACTTTACATGAAAAAAAATAATGAATCCATAACGAGAGTAATCATCCATGAACGTAATGAAATATTGTTGACCATTCCATGAAGGATTAATGAATGGTCCACAAATGTCCATATGAATTAGTTCCAAGACGTTTGATACTCTCAAAATTCTATTTCCTTTAATGTTTGTAAATTTATTCTTTAAAACACTTAATGCAAAAGTTTTATCCGGAGTATCAAGTTGTTTTAGGATTCTCTCTAACATAAGCTTTATCAATTCTCCCTTTGGAGATATGCCCCAAACGCCTATGCCATAGAATACAATAATTTTCACTTGATAACTTTTGCTTAGTGCCTTTAGTTTTGGTTTCATTATTATGGGACTCATTCATTTTCTTGACTGTGTCAAGTAAATTAAGATTATCGATATATGACAAAGTACTAGTACCGACAAATTTTGGAATTTAAAATAAAGATCACATTTATTATTCCCAAAAGAACAAGAGTAACCTTCCTTGTCCAAAATTGTGATAGATATTAAATTCCATCAAAAGATGGTACAATGAATGTATTATTTAATACAAAATAATAGCCAGTACTTATCATTAATCTAAAAGTCCCTATGCCTATAACTTTAACCGGATTTCCAGCTTCCATATAGATGTATTTCTCATCTTCACTGGGGATTCGGTAATTCAGGCAACCCTGCATACATGAATTAATGTGAGTTGTTGCACCAAATAAAACCACTATGTATATTAAGGAATTGAAACCAAATTTGCCTTAGTACAAACAAGACCAAATGACATACCATCCTGAATTCGCCATTTGCGATACTTATGGTAGTCATTCTTCATGCGAGTAAGGTCCTTGCAAAAGAAGCATTTCTTGACTTTATGATCCTTAAATGATCCCTTATGCTTCTTACTTTCAACCGCAATTTCCGTCCATCTTCTCTTAATCCCACGAGAAGAAGTAAATGCTGAGTGAGTACTTTCTAATTTAAGATATTTCATCCTATCTTCCTCTAATGTCATATGTGAAAGTAATCCATTAATATTCCACTTGTACTTTCGACATTTATAGGTCACCTCAAAAGGACCAAATTGAGGAGGAAGATGAAATAATTCAATAATGTACTCCCGAAGATTTTCGTCACCCTTGTACCGTATGGAAACAAGTTTCCACAAGAATTCAAAGAAAAATTCAACATTTTCGACCTCAGAGACATTGTCCAAAAATGTCTTTGAAACTGCATTTTCCATGATCATTAGACTCACGCGGTTGGACCGTTCCCATTGCTCAACATTTTTCCGTTCTATAACGGTATTTCCTTTAGTGAGAGCAGCGGGACTTGATTCCCCTAATGCGTGATCGATGTCCATATTGCCTAAGATCATCGTTATATTATTTTTCCAAGTTTTAAGTTTAGTCCCAGTAAGCAAAGGTACATCATTTATAGCAGTAGTTACGGATGAAGCATTAATCAAATCTGAAGGAGAAGAACAAGAATGAAACAAAACATATATAAGAAACTACACAATGATTAATTATATCAAATGAATTCCATCAAAATAAAAGATAATCAATATGACATCAAGACTAATCTTTGGATTGCGAATTGACTCACAATTTGATTTATCTTAGGGTAAACAAATAGCTTAAACAATACACTTTAAATACTTGCCTTCCTTTGGGCCGGTTCAAGTATAGAAAATGTCCTAAAGTTTAAGGTACTTGTTTCCCGGTAATAAAGAATATAAACAATTCATTTTAAACACCCGCCTTCCTTTGGGATGGTTCACAGCATTTAAAATGATCAAAAGTTTAGCTCAATTATTACCCCATGAATGTAAATACTTAGTCAATAACAAGGTCTCCTTTGAAAAACAAGCATGTTATCACATATCAATATTTACATTCATCACTTTAACAAATTTGTATTTAAATAACGTAAATTGCTTTGACAACAATATTATTTAAACAATGAATAAATTTGTTTAAGCATATAATTAATCATACCTTAGGGCACCTAAGACTTTAAGGCAATTTCTGAAAATTTAAAGGTAAACAAACAAGTGAAATGTATTATTAAAATATAGTATCCTTTTGTTCTACCTGTCCATTCTTAAAGTTTGATAATTCTAAGAACCACCGAAGCGCGACTGGTGTCCAGATACTATAATTTACTAACAAATTTTCACAAAATTCTGGGCAAAACTCAAAAAATCTCTCTTCCCTAGCCAGAGCACGACTCGTGCCCACAAGCACGAATGGGGCACGAGTGGAAATGAATTGCTTGGTTTTAATCAGAACGACTTGGAAGCTTGGAAACGAGTCGTGGGCACGAATGACCAAAAGGGCACGACTCGTGCCAAAAGGCACGACTCGTGCCAAAAGGCACGACTCGTGCCCAATGCCCAGAATCTTGAAAAGTCACCATTTAAACGACAGGAATCAAAGGGCACGACTCGTGCCCAATAGCACGACTCGTGCCCACTGTTCAGATTGGTGAAAAGTCATCAGTTTTAACACCCTTTTATGAACAGGTTTGAATCAATTAGAGAGGCATACCATACCGCGGGGGGCTACATGACGGCGGAGGGCGCCGGGCCCTTTGCCAGGACAACGAGCCATAACACCCAATTAGACTATCAATTCTTAACTTAATGGTGAATCAATATTCAACCAAAGCAAGTAGATCCGCATAATCACATCACATTTTTTAATGTGTGGCTATGCATATGAACAAACTCACAACGCATCCAAGGATGGTGGCTATGTTCAAAAATAGGATAATCTTACATTAAGAATTGAAAGCCTTTTGAGTAAATTTATAATTTAGAAGTAACATAATACTCTAGAATCTCAATTAGAGTATGAAAATAATTCAAGAACACATGATGAACATGGAATCTTTTCAAGAAATAAAAGCATAAGGCTTTACAAGAAACTCAAACTCAATCTAGTATATGAGCAGGCTCTGATACCAAGTGTTGGAACATAAACGATCCATTAACCATGAACCGACTCACAACTAGATTAAGAAGAGAAGGAGAAGAAGAAGAAGACGGAAGCGTGTACCTTGTGATTCCATGATTATGTTCTTTAGTCTTGTTCTTGAGAAAATATGAAGATAGTCTTTAATGTAGGAAGAGTAGATATTCTAAATGATGAGTGCCCTTTACTCTCTTTGTTCTTCAAGTACTTATGAAGAGTTTTGACTGAATGCGAATGTAAATAACTAGTGAATTCATAGGCTTGATGGATAGGCCTTTATATAGGAATCCAAGGGGCACTTCATTTAGGGACTACACCTATTGATATATAAGACATTACCATTATGCCCATCATTTAATGGTATACTTATATTATGGAATTCTACATATTATATTATATCCTATACTTTATATTAATCATTATAATATTGATCACTACTTTATTAAGTACTTTCACTAATAATATATGTTTATATAATCCATGTTCTAACACTAGGTCCTCAAACAATTATAAGAACATTGGAACCTAGATTCAATTAAATTCCGCTAGGTTATCAATTAAATATATTCTTCTCAACAATGATAAATGTATAAATCATCCACGCTAGTGCAATAATTTATAACCAAATAATTCAAGAGATCAAAGAGTATATTAATCATATAATTGATCTCAATAACGATCTTTAAAAATTTTTAGAATAACAAGAATGAAAAAGAAGTAGAGGGAATTAAAACCTTAGCATAAAGATTAAATTGTTATTCCCCAAATTCACGAATCAAAAATTTAGCAAGGGCCATAAAAGATAAAATACAAAAACTTGGATTGAAATCTTGAATCTTTCTTCAATACTTTGAAACCTAATTTATGATACGATATACCAAAATATGACTGAAGGTGTTCTATTTATACTTGGGGGAGAGAGGAGGGTCGAATTTAGGAAATGAGGACCAAAACCAATGCGAAATAGGAAAACTGTTGAAGCTGTCCGGAGGGGGGTGCGACCGCACCCTTTGAAGGGGGAGACCGCACCCATCAAAGCTAAGCAAATCATAGTTTCTGTAATTATGGGGCAGACGCTCCCACTCCTTTGGTGCGTGCGCTCATCGTGCTTCGATAACTTGTACCTTGTTTGGCAAACTTCTGGTGGTCATAACTTCTTCGTACAAACTCTGATTGAGATAAATTAAGAAAATGAATAAATATTAAAGAATTGACAAAGCAGGCACGTCCCTGTTGGGAGAATGATCCTATTGCAGATAAAGAGTTACACACAGTTAATTTTATGACATGTGGAACCAAAAGAGATGAAGATAGACAACTTCTTCCAAGTGGAAGAATAAACAGGTCTTACTACATTGCTCAAATAATTTGTTGATGTATTTCCATGGTATATAAATGAACAGTATAAATCGAGATACGAACATGGGCTTGTCCGGGTCAGGCCCAAGTGGATTGGGCCATAAACATAATCCATCTCAAGTTACTATGTGGGTCCCTCGTACATCCATCTCGGCATCAACAAGGCCAACCAAAGTTTACTAAGGCCCAGCAAGCACATATAAATGCCCCAACTATAAGGGCCGAGGAGACCTCCCTCGTATGCCGAGATTGCCTCCATAGAGGACGAGGTGCCTCCCTCGGCCTTGACGTTGTCAACGGGCTCCCCATATTACTCATTCCCTCCCCGGCTCATCATGGTCCAAGCCATGTATGACGAGGAGTGGAAAGTCTGCCCCTCGGCATATCCTTACATGACGAGGAGAGAAATTCTCTTATCTCGGCATGTCTCCATACCGGCTAATCTTCATATGATGATATAAGGAATTTGTGCTCCTCGGCTTTCCGGCAAGCAGCCCTTACAATCCCAGTCAACTAAGGATTCAGCAGTTACATTCTTATCAGAATTGTAACCACCTCCTACAATTCAGATCAAACAAGGACTCTCTAACAGATATAATCCTCCTAGGATTATACCTTATCTCTTTACAGTCGCAGTTCAACATGGATTCTGTCAATCCACCATTATAAATACAAGCCATAATTTCCATATTCTGGTACGTTACTTTTGATATTCCGAAACTCTGCCAATTTAGTTTCTCTCTCTACAAACCGTGAACTTACTCTCATGCCAGAGGGCCTTCGCCGGTGAAGCCCCGGCTTAGTTCACGTGTTTTGTCTTATTTTCAGGCTAAGCAATCGCCGGAGCAAGCCGATTGCTTGGATTTGGGCTGATTCGACATTTTGGCATCATCACTTTGGTTTCATTACCGGGAATCGATTCAAAAGCCCGTTGTTTGGCCTGGAAAAAGCTTGCCTGAAGCCCTATTTTTTGCCGGATATTTCTGAAGATTCGGCCAAAAATCTCATTTTTGTGTTGCTCTGTTCTTGATCCTCGCCGGATTCTGCAAACTTTCGGCCGGAATTTCGCAATTTTTGCAAGTGGTTCGTACGGAAAGTTTGGGCGATTTTACGTTTGGAATTGAATTCCGTTGGAGGCAATAAAATCTGTTCCACGTTTGTCCTGACAATTTTGATTTTGGCCGGAAATCTTGATCTGTTGGAAAATTTTCCGTTTGGTAATTTGTTGTTTACAATCGTTGAGTTGCAATGGAAGACGGACAATTTGCCAGTGTACTAATGAGCAAACTCAAGCCGACAAGGTCCAACATAACACCGAGGTGCTCCCTCCACCTCAGCCCGAAGGACCACCTCCCTTCGCCATGACTCTCCATTCCATGGGACAGCCAACTGCCGAGGGGGCAGGTGCAAACCTCCCTCGTACTACTCGTCCTCGAGGAAAATGAACAGGGAAGAAGATGACAAGGAACGCCGACGTAGGCCGAGCTGAGAGCACCCAACCTGTCGACGGACGTACCTTGTTGCATAAACAAATTGAGACATTGCAACGTATGTACGAGACTCAAGCTGCCTTGTTGCAATTGGACCCAGAAAACTCCATGGCTGAGTTCATCATGCCTTTGAATGCAGGAGGTAACTCTCGTGGAAGGGAAATGGGTGTGCGACGAGATCCTCCCCGTGATCCTGCTGTACCACCTAGGCAGGCCCTCCGAGATGCTCCTCGTCCTCGGCCTCACAATCAGGAAAATGAGAAGGTGATAGACGTGAGAAACCAATTGAATTCTAAGGACCAGGAAGTAGACTCGAGAGACCTACGAACGAGGCTCAGTCTGTCTAAACATTTATCCCCTCCTCGTCTCAGCTTGGTACCTCATCGCCGTGAATCTCCTCGACCTAGGCGTGATTCTCCTAGACCTCAGCGTGACTCTCCCCGTCCTCATCAGTTCGCAAGGCCGAGGACTCCATAACCATACAGAATGGTACTTGGTGGCTGTGAGGCAGAACCAAGGCAAGAAAAAGCACCCTCTAGACGAGGATAAAACCGTCGAAATGACGAGGAGCAGAGTAGGGTGAATGGTCGCCCTAGAGATAAGTCCCATCGTAGTTCCCATCGCAGTTCCCAACGGAGTTCCCACCAAAGTACTCACTCCAGCACTGAAAAGGGAGTGGAAGCTAAACAATGGCAACTCTTGAAATAAAGGATCGATGACATGGAGATGGGAAAGAAGGTTGATGGAGATGACGATGACTGGTTCACTCGTCCCTTCTCCCAGAGGATAACTGATGCACCACCTAATCCTCACTTTAAGGTCCCAAACTTTGAAAAATATAACGGAACCACCGACCCGAAGGACCACGTACAAAGTTTTGAATCAACCATGAACCTCCTCACCAAATCTGATGACATGCTCTGTAAAGCTTTCGCGAGCACCTTCTCCAGAACAGCCCTGACTTGGTTCCGTGAGTTGAAAAAAGGTTGCATCGATAGCTGGAGAGGTATGAGGAGAATGTTCTTGGACCACTTTTTGCACTTCAGGGAGGAGGAAGAAGAGGTTGACCGACCTAGCCAATATCGAGCAAGGGAAGAATGAGACCACTCTCAGTTACTATAACCGGTTTCGAACCACGGCGGAACAAGTGGAAGAAAGCCTCACAGACAGGGAGGTAATTGTTTGTTTCAACTCCGGATTGAGTTTATGAACTCTCCGCCAGAGAGCCAAAATGCAAGGCAGATTTATACAACATGGCTTATGCCATTGCCATGGCGGAGGATAAGAGCAAGAAAAAGGGATCCGACAAGACGGAACCAGAAGCGGCTGGCACTCGCCACGCTTCTAATGGCAATGGGAATGGTAATGGATCAAAGGGGAAGAATAGAACAAGGGGTTTCGAAAAGCCTGAAATTTTTACCCCTCTTACCAACCCCATCAGAGATCATGCAACTGGTTAACCTTCCCCCACCTCGTCCGCTGAGCAACACACAAAAGTTCCCTCGCGACACTTCTAAATTCTGTGATCTCCACAAGGACCATGGTCACAACACCGAAAGGTGCATCGCCCTCAAGCGCATGATACAAAGGTGGGTCGATGAGGGAAAACTCGACCGCTACGTCATGAAGAAAGATGGCAAGCGAAAGCGAAAGGAAGAGGAAAGTGAAGATGATGACAAGAGCGAGGATGGGGAACAGATGCCTCCTAGGGCCAAACTGCATGTAATCCGAGAAGAGACAGTCTCCACAAGAAAGCTAAGGGACCAGATCCATGAACTAAGCAAGGTGTACCACGTTCCTTCTTGGGTTCATAAGGCGGAAGAGGTCATTAGCTTTTCTCCCAATGAATTGGCAGGGAGCCGTACTGCCCGTGAATAACCCTTGGTGATAAAGGGTCGGATTGATAATGTTGAATCTGAGAGACTTCTTGTTGACACGGGGGCCTCCCATGATATTTTGTACTACTCTGCCTTCCAATTGATGGGCTTAAAAGACACCATGCTGGAGCCTTATCATGGAAGGCTGGAAGGTTTCACCAACCATAAAGTTGGTGCCAAGGGAACAGTTGAACTGGAATTAGAAGTCGGCGAACATCCCTTCCGATCCAAGGCTACGAACATCCCTTCCAATCCAAGGCTACTGTCACTTTCGTAGTCATGGATCTGACAAGTGATTACCATGCTATCCTGGGCATTCCAAGTCAAGCAAAAATTGGGTTGGTCACCTCCCTTCCTCACCAACGAGTCAAATTTCCTACTCGTGCTGGGATTGGATGCGTGAGGGCAACCGCCAGGGACTTCTTGGAGCATGTCGTGAAAAGCCGGAAAAAATCTAAAAGCGTGGAGATAGATACCCCTGCAGATAATATCAAGATCTCTAAGTCTTTGAAAACTACCCATACGAGCTCTAGGATGAGCTATATTCGTGAGGTACTAGATGAAGAGCCTATGGTCCTAGAAATTGCAGCTGACCAGGGCATAGTTCCGTCCGTCTCCGAGGCAGATCCTGTTCTCGTCAACGGCCAGAACTCGGGGGCCAACCCTGACTTGAGGATAGTCGATCTGCCCGATGTTGATGAACTAATGGAAGAAGAAGGCCTCAACGTGAATGACAATGAGGGTAGGAGAATTAGAGAAATCACATCGAGTCTCTGGAATTTCGAGACTGTCCTAAAATGGAGCCAGTAGACGAACTAGAAGAGGTAGTCATCAATCCTGACTATCCTGAACAAAAAATTAAACTCGGGGGCTAGTTATCCCCGGAAGAGAAGGAAGAAATCATCTCCCTCTTGAAAAATAGTCTCGACATCTTTGCTTGGAGAGTCGAGGACATGAGGGGGATCAATGAAGAAGTAGCCCTCTACCATTTGGAAGTTGATCCATTGGCAAAAACCATCTCACAGACAAGGAGAAATTTTGCAAGGGACATGGAGGAAGCTATCAAGGAAGAGGTGCAAAAGTTACTTAGCGCCGAAATTATTCGAGAAGTAAAGTACCCCATTTGGTTGGAAAATGTGGTAATAGTGAAGAAGCAAAATGGGAAGTGGCGAATGTGCATAGATTTTACTGATCTTAACAAGGCCTGCCCTAAAGGAAGTTATCCTCTCCCCAGAATTGACAAGTTGGTTTACTCCATTGCTGGACACCAAACACTTAGTTTCCTAGATGCCTATTCAGGCTATCATCAGATCAAAATGGCGGAAGAAGACATCGAGAAGACGGCCTTCCAAACACCTGGGGGAAATTATTGCTATGTTATGATGCCCTTTGGGCTTAAAAATGTGGGTGGCACGTACCAGCGTAGTGTGAATCATGTATTTGGTTCACAAATAGGTCGCAACATGGAGGCCTACATAGATGATATGGTCATAAAGACCAAGGAGGGCAGGCACGCCCCTGACTTGGAGGAAACAATAAATAATCTTCGAGCAAACAACATGAAGCTAAACCCAAGTAAGTGTGTGTTTGGGGTGACAGCTGGAAAGTTCTTAGGCTTCATGGTGTCACAAAGGTGAATAGAGGCGAACCTCGAGAAGATCAAGGCCTTAATTGACATGAAGGAACCTACTAGCATCAAGGAGGTTCAAAGATTAAATGGAAGAATAGCGACACTTAGAAGATTCATCACCAAATCTGCCAAAAAATCACTGCCATTCTTCAAGGTATTGAAGGGTATCAAGAGCTTCTCCTGGACTCCCGAATGTTCCGAAGCATTCCTCCGGTTGAAGGAGTACTTGGGTTCCCCTCCCTTGCTTAGCAGTCTGATTACTGGTGAGATGTTGTATGTATTCCTAGCCGCCACAGATCATGCAGTTGCAGCTGTTCTTGTACGTAATGATGAAGGAATACAGAAACCAATCTACTATGTCTCTAAATCATTGTCATACGTGGAGAGCAGATATTTCAACGTGGAAAAGATAGCGTACGCACTAGTTATAGCCTCAAGAAAACTACATGCCTACTTTTCTGCGCATCCCATCACTGTGTATACCAACGAACCACTGAAGAAAATTCTGCACAAGTTGGATGGCTCCGGACGTCTCCTAAATTGGTTTATCGCTCTTACTGAGTTTGATATCACATACCAACCAAGGAAGACCCTCCTAGCACAGCCTTTGGTTGACTTCATGGTTGAGACTGCCTTCATGGGTGAACACGACCCCGCTTCCCGAAAGCAAAACACTTCAGAAGAAGAAGAGTCTCCCATCAAACTCCCATCCAACTGTTGGATCTTATACACGGATGGATCGGCTACAAAGGAGAGAAGCGGAGTTGGAGTTGTACTAGCAAGTCCGAAAGGAGAATACACCATGCAAGACATCATCTGATTCAATTCCCTGCCTCTAACAACCAAGCTGAATATGAATCTCTAATATTTGGTATCGAGTTGGACTCCTTCTACGGAGCAACTAAGGTGGCAGCATTCTGTGACTCCCAACTTGTTGTCAAACAAGTAAAGGGAGAGTATAACACCCAAAACCCCACCCTTACCAAGTATATAGATCTTGTCCTAGACATGACAAAGAAGATGGAATTTTTCGAGATCAAGCAAATAGGCAGGGAGGATAACCAAATCGCGGACGTTCTATCTAAACTAGAGACTATGGATGTGTCTGAGTCTAACTCCAATCCATACGTAGTTTTTGCTGAAGAACCAGCGTATGAAAGGCTACAAGTCATGCTCCTAGATGGAGAGGAGAGATGCTGGATCGATGACTACATAGACTACATCGAGAAGAGCCAACTCCCAGAAGATGAAGCACAAGCCAAACTTATCAAGAAGAGGTCACCAAGGTTCGTTGTGATGAACGAAGTCCTCTACCAAAGATCATTCACTAAGACCCTGCTGAGGTATGTCTACCCCAAGGAAATTGAGAACCTCTTGGCTGAAGTATATGAAGGCGTTTGCAGCGGACACCCGGGGGCCAGAACCTTAGCTGACAAGATCATATCGCTAGGTTATTATTGGGCAAACCTGAGGGAGGACGCGCATGCCTATGTTAAGAAATGTGATAAGTGCCAGAGATTCTCCGACATTCCTAGACTACCAGCAGTTGAGCAGACACTTGCAATACCTACGTGGCCATTTGATATGTGGGGGATCGACATCATCGGACCCTTCCCTCCCGCCCGAGACAATTGCAAGTATGTGATAGTAGCTGTTGATTACTTTTCCAAGTGGATAGAAGCGAAAGCATTGGCCAAGATAACGGAAGAGAATGCAATCAACTTTGTCCACGACCACATCTGGTGTCGATATGGCTCCCTCACATAATTGTATCTGATCATGGACTCCAATTTTCTACGGCATTTACAATGGAATTGGCAAGAGTAAGAGTTTGTCATGCAAAGTCATCCGTGAGTAGACCTCAAGGCAACGGACAAGTGGAGGCTGCTAACAAATTGGTCCTAATAGCCCTGACTAAGAACCTTGAAGGACGCGAGGGCAGATGGTTGGACGAACTTCCCCTAGCCTTATGGGTTGTTCGCACAACCACCCGGGGGCCAATCGGGGAAGCTCCATTCGCACTAACCTTCGGTTCTGAGGCTATGGAACCAGCTGAGATGGCCATCCCTACTGTGAGAAATTCCCATTATGATGAGCAAGTCAACAAGGTTAATAGGCTCCTAGACCTAGACCTGATAAATGAGAAACGACTAGCTGCACAGATGAGGATGGTAAATTACAAGCAAAGGACCAAGGCATATCATGACAAGAGGGTTATCAGAATAGTATTCCAAGTAGGCGATTGGGTACTTAGAAAAATTGAAGCAACTGATCGAAAGGCAGAACAAAACAAGCTCTCCCCAAATTGGGAAGGTCCCTATATTATAACTCAAGTCATTCGAGATGGGACCTACAGATTGAAGACTGAGGAGGGGAAAGAGCTCAAGCATCCATGGCATTCCGACAACCTTCAAAAGTACTATCATTAATGTTAGTTTATTTTTTGTAATAGATTAGTTATTAGTCTTTCACCTTTTCAGTATGGTAGGATTGCAGTTCGATGTAATCAAATTCAGTTTATGAAATTTACTTCTTCAAACGTGCAAAGCAACTGCCACTACTAACACATGGGAAGACGAGGATCCTATCCACGACTCTTCTGCACACACGGAGTAACAAGGACCCTGTCCTCGGCCTACAAAAATATCAAAGTCAAAACGACTACCTGACCAACATTTAAAATTCCAACAGCCAAGACTGAGGACCCTTCCTCGGCCTACTGGCTCGCCTTACGTCTTGACGAGGGCCCATCTCGACTCAATGACTAACAGGCCCTAACAGCCAAGACCGAGGACCCTTCCTCGACCTACTGGTTCACCTTACATCTTGACGAGGCCCCACCTCGACTCAATGACTACAAGCTCTAACAGTCAAGAGCGAGGACTTCTCCTCGGCCTGTTGACTCGCCTTACGTCAAGACAAGGAAACACCTTGTCACAACGACTACAGGCATCACACGTCCAAAACCTGTGCACGAGTCATCTTCCTCGGCATAAGGAGACGAAAAAGAAGAAAACACCCCAACAGTCAAGACTGAGGAGCCCTCCTCGGCCTAATGACTTGAGGTACACAGTCAAGACCGAGGAACCCCACCTTGGCCTGATGACTCGTCTTATAACAAAGGGTAAGGAATGAGGAACCTTCCTCGACTTCCCCCCAAAACAAGACTTGTACTTATGCAGAGCCCACAAACAAGCAGTCAAACAATTCATCAATACGACATGAATTGGACAAGAAGGACATCATTAATATTCAAAGAGAATTACAAAAGTCCTAACACTATTACAACAAAAGCAAAAAGGAAAATCCTAATCCTAAGTTTTCTCATCTTTAAAAGGCTTCTCCAAGAATTCCGCAGTCTCGACATCAATGGTTGGTTGGGTGACGTGCTCAGTTTGAACATCAGTTTGAGCCTCGGCCTCCGTCCCTACCTCCATCTCGTCCTCATCCTCAATCCTCTTGATAAGAGCATTAATATTATCAGGATCGACGGACGGAGGAACCCAAGCCTCCTTACCAGCACGCGCATCCATCCTGGCCATGATTCCCAAATTATATTCTGAAAAAGGAATCAAGTGGTGAAGAGCCCGAGCTTCCTCGTCATACTGATCTTTGCAAATAAGTCGAGCAACGGCATTCAGATCAAGACCGTGGGAAGAGTCTTCCATAAGTCGATGAGCGAGGTAAAGGTAGCCATCCTCGAACATTGTGGCCGTCTTGTCATTAACAGCATCCTTGAAGGCTTGGCTATTTTTGAAACGAGCCACACCCTCCTCTTCCTTTGAGGGAATGACAGCCTCAAGCTCTCGGCATCTAGCCTCAACCACCTCGGCCCTCACCAAGACCTCGGCCTTGAGCTTCTCTAGCTCGGCCAACTCAGAGTTCTTTAGCTTGAGGGCTTCCTTGGCCTCCTCTAGCTCACCCTCTCGGACCTTCAATAGCTCGGCCAATGCAGCCTTCTCGATCTCTCCCTTGTTCTGGGCGACCTTGAGCTCGTACATCTGCTTCTCTGCAGTCTTGGCCAGAACGTTCTTGTAGGCCGTGATGGTTGCAAACTACAACATTATCAAAAGTCAGAAATTATACAAGTGGAAGAATTTACAAGGCTAGAAGCACAAGATAGTTACCTCGGAGATCAATAGTCCTTTACGGCCTAGCAATTTTTCCTTGCTCGGCTTATCACGAACCAGCTTTTCATAAGCAGCCTCGTCCAGTGCCCTCTGAATAGGAGCTCAGCCTAGCCTCACGTAATCACCCTCTCTAGCAAGCAAAGGAATGTCCCTCAGGTGCAGAGCTGTAGCCACGAATTGTCGAGCAAGCTCCTCGGCGTCATTGTAATTTTTGATGGTTTGGACGGTGAGGGCTGGAGGAGCCGGGGGAGTTGAGGCGCCCACAGCAGCTCGTTTGGCTTGGGGCTCCTCGGCAGTAACAGTTTGAGGCCTCTTTTGGCCTGAGTGCCGGTGAACGAGACCAGTCCCCTCAGCGGATGGGATGTCAGACTCCAGCTCGGCAACATCAACATGGGGGGCTATGCCCCTCGACAGTTGATCTCTTTTCTCGGCTTTCGGATGCCTCCTCCTCGACATCCCCAGCCTCCCCAATTGGCTTAATGGGTAAGGGTTGATCCCCCTTAGTGCTCAGGAGGAGTTGACGATGAGTGGCCTCCTCCTTCCTATCAGTAAGAGTTGAGATCTTGGCCATTCATCTCCTCAACTTGATCAGATCCTTGGCACTAACATCTTCCATGGAGGCCATCTTGGCTTCCTGCTCTGGGGTTAGATCTGCAGATACGAGGACGAGGGGGTTACATTACGAAATGGACAAAACAAACATCAAGACACAAGTATCAATAAACAAGGAAAGAGCAATTACATCCTACGACGTCTGTTTCCCTAAGACATTGATCCTTCGGGTTAAGTTTGCATCGTTCACAATCCTCGTGGAATACAAGACCAGGATAGGTCCTCCAGTCATTAAACCGTCTTCCCCTCTTGACGGGGACGAGAGGTACCATACCATCCTTCGGTCCCGGCATCAGTCCAGCCTGGACATGTAGCGGTCGCCGCTCGGCTCTGCTGCGCCCCAATCAAGGAGAGAGACTTTGGCAAACTCGGTGAGACGGTTGATCAGGTCTTTTATCCACTCAGCTAGTATCACTTCTCTGGGAATAGCAGGCTTATCAGCAGGAGAGGGAAACTCCCAACCTTGCCGGCTCTCTACCCTAATAACATGGTTCTCCCAACCTGACACTTTGCTAGACATTGGTAGGATGATCTTTGATTTCTGAGAGTCACTCCTTATCACAATAAGCCTAGTCCCCTTCATGTAACTAATGGTGAAAATATGACGGAAAGCAGCTTGGGTAGGTTCGTAACCTAAGCTACAGCACAAGACAATGAAGCCAACCAGGACCCTAGTCCCGTTGGCTCCCAGCATAGCAAGGACGGCTCTCATACCACCTAGGAACTCGTTAATGAAGGGATCCAAGGGGAGATGTAGACCCTGCTGAAACTGTTTAAAGCAGAAGTAAACATAGTTGTCGTTGTAATAGAACCGGTGCTTCTCCTCCTCGGTGTCAAAAGTAGGTTTGCCGATATATGTCAACTTATACTCATTCCTATCTACTCCATACTTGGTATATAACGCCTCCAACATGGGATCCCCGGCCTTGACCGGTCTAGCTCAGCCTCGGCCTCCTCTACCTCGGCCACCTCTACCTCGGGCCTCTACTTGCTCTCCTTCGACGAATGCATCAACAATTTTGGTAGACGCGGAGGCTTCACTCCCCCTTCCCGTCATATCTGCAAGAAGACGAGGTACAAGAGTCAGTTAACGTGTCCAAAGGCTTATGCCAAGACGGGGAAGAGGAATGCCCCTCCTCGTCGTTTACAAGAAGGCCGAGGAGGGAGCCTTACCACTCAAACGAGTACGAGCTAGGTGATCTGAGGATGGGTAGAACAAATTGATATGCTCAATCATCTCGGCCCTATTTTCGAACAACACAATATTGAGGGACAATGAATCAACTCTATCTATCCTCGTCTAGTCAGGGTACTGAATGTACATTCTCATACAACCATACTTCCTCAACATTTCTCCTATTTCTGTCAAGTTCACCAACAGCCATGGTCCTCTTTCTCTTCTGTAAACCCTCAGATTGCCCTTGTGGTACCCATAGCAAAATCGAGGGGAATGGTCCCAAGAATGAGCCATTTCTAAGGGGGATTCAAGGGTCAATTGGGAGTTCAAACAAATATTCAAGAAAATCAAAACTTCAAGAAGCTTCAAGGGTCAACAATGGCGGATTAAGAATCAAGATCCTACCAAAACCCTAGAAATCATACCATAAAACGCAGATATCAAAAAAGGAAAAGCAAGTATACCTGTTTCTGTTGAGAAAAATCGGAATCGAAACTGTGGAATCAAAGGTCGCCGGAAGGTCGTCGGAGAAAAACACGAGCAGCAAGAAGCACGACGATGGGTTTTCAAATCTCTTGTATTCGCTCTCAATAGTCAGGATGCTAAAAGGTTAAAATGAGAGGGGATATTTGTTTTTATACTCAACAAACCGGGTGAAACCCGAAATCAAAACGGGTCCATGGGTTTGGGGCTCCCAACATTTAATGCGTGTGCCAATTTCCAAGGCATGAGAGAGCTTCGTGGGACGCCCCCATCATGGCACCATCAACCCGGCAGATAATGAAACGACACATTTAAAGCGACGCTGACATGTGGCAACCTGTTCGTATTCTCATAAGCCGAGGACGAGATGACTTTCTCCTCGTCCTATGCCAATCTAGAAAGTCGGGGGCCACTGAACAGTATAAACCGAGATACGAACATGGGCTTGTCCGGGTCAGGCCCAAACGGATTGGGCCATAAACATAATCCATCTCAAGTTACTATGTGGGTCCCTCGGACATCCATCTCGGCATCAACAAGGCCAACCAAAGTTTACTACCACCCAGCAAGCACATATAAATGCCCCAACTATAAGGGCTGAGGAGACCTCCCTCATATACCGAGATCGCCTCCATAGAGGACGAGGTGCCTCCCTCGGCCTTGACGTTGTCAACGGGCTCCCCATATTACTCATTCCCTCCCCGGCTCATCATGGTCCAAGCCATGTATGACGAGGAGTGGAAAGTCAGCCCCTCGGCATATCCTTACATGACGAGGAGAGAAATTCTCTTATCTCGGCATGTATCCATACCGGCTAATCTTCATATGACGAGATAAGGAATTTGTGCTCCTCGGCTTTTCGGCAAGCAGCCCTTACAATCCCAGTCAACTAAGGATTCAGCAGTTACATTCTTATCAGAATTGTAACCACCTCCTACAATTCAGATCAAACAAGGACTCTCTAACAGATATAATCCTCCTAGGATTATACCTTATCTCTTTACAGTCCAAGTTCAACATGGATTCTGTCAATCCATCATTATAAATACAAGCCATAATTTCCATATTCTGGTACGTTACTTTTGATATTCTGAAACTCTGCCAATTTAGTTTCTCTCTCTACAAACCGTGAACTTACTCTCACGCCGGAGGGCCTTCGTCGGTGAACCCCCCGACTTAGTTCACGTGTTTTGTCTTATTTTCAGGCTAAGCAATCGCCGAAGCAAACCGATCGCTTGGATTTGAGCTGATTCGACATTTTGGCATCATCAATAAATATATGACAGTGCTTGACATATCTATTTTACAACACAATATACATTTTTTACCGAATGCAAATCCAAAAAAAAAACCTCGAAAGAATTAAATCCAAACTACCGATGCAAGTCAAAGAAGAAATGATGAAAATTATAAGTGTTGGACTCATTATGGTTGTTGAAAAGGCAAGCAGAGAGTTTTTGTAACGGCCCCAAAATCCATACATAATAATAATACTTAATCAATAATGAAATAACCTCCAACAGCTACTATAAACCATAATTTAAAACTAACCACCATTTAAAATAACTTAAATGCTGAAAACGGTAACAATTTCTACGGCCAGTACAGTCCACTAGCTCAACAAAATACTTAATGTTCTAAAATAAATACTCGAACTCCAAAAGCCGCTAATCCACCAAACATGCAGCCAATCCACTCTAATCATTTATTACCTGGGAGGGGAAAGAATATGAAAGGGTGAGCGAACAAAGCTCATTAAGTTCATACGGGGTCTCTTCGGTTTCTAAGAAGAGACGACCGGAATGAACGGAGTTTAATAATATAACAACAAAAGTACAACATGTACAATAAATAGTTTAGGTACTGAGAATATCAATGAAAGATACTTTTTCAAATAACAAGTTGTGGCACTTTTACAAATAACAGATAGAGATTTTATACACACATGTCCGTCAATTCCAAGTACTTGTGCACCTTTCATCTAGGCGACTCTGATACACCTTTTCAGGCAATCGTTGAATAAGGTTCCCTACGCTATTATCAGAGCGCTCCCTTATTCTGATACATCATGATAATCACATATATAGAATTAAGATCATTTCAATCTGACTAGACCAATTCATTCTATACTGAGGTCATTTTAATCTGACTAGACCTTAAGTCATTTCAATCTGTTTAGACCAATTTATTTAACATTGAGGCCATTTCAATCTGACTAGGCCTTGGGTCATTTCAATCTGTTTAGACCCAATACATATAAAGTCCTCATCAATTGGACAAATTTAACATCATAATATATATAGTGTTCAAGGTACGAGAACACATAATCAATTTCAATCACATAGATACACATTGAACAAAACGCATCAATGGTAAGATATTCCAAGAACGTTCATAACAAGGGAATACAAATTACTACCGGCCACTTGGTAGCGTACACTTTATGAAACGTTTAGAATCCTAACACAAAGGATATGAAACAATCAAATGCTTTCGTAATCCCTTACCTTAAACGCTTGTGTTTCCTTGCAATGATTTCCGGCACGAATCTACAATCATGCAAATAACATTTCTTAGGGTAAAAGTAATTCCTATTTACTTTAATTACCCAACTTTAATCATCTTGTTAACCTATGAGTTCTTTCTCTTTAACTCTTCTTAAGGTTAATTAGTCCCTTTTAGGTTTCCCAAAATACCCTTAGGGTTTCTAGGTTTCTAACCCATCTTTAATCCTTCATAATCATCTTTTATATACCCAAAATTACTATTCATAATCACTATTCACATATTACTATTTACAGATTACTATTCATAATTAGCATTCACGAATTACTGTTCAGACCACTATTCACAGATCCTAAACACACACAAAAAACACACTCTAACCCTAATCTACACACACCAACACACACACCTAACCCTAAACACACACACACCCACACACGTACACACATATACACACACGACACAACACACACACGACACACATAGCACACACTACACATGCACACACATGCATAAACACATCTACACACACACGACACACTCTAACACACACACACACACAAAAAACCCTAATCCATAATTCAATTTTTCTAGCATGAACCCTAGTTTTTCATTAGGTTTCATTCCATCTTTCATTAATATTCTTCTTAGATTAACCAAAGAAAAATCATTACTCTTCCATAATAATATGCCCCTAATCATTCATAATAATGTATACAAACCCTAATATTTTATAACAAGAGTTTTTAGGGTTTTAATGATTTAATACTACAAAAAGGTTAGGTTTTTACCTTATTGATGTTCCAAGCAATGAAGAAGAGTCTCCTTCTTCTCCTAGGTCCGGCCGGTTTCCTCCTCCGACAACCTCTCCCTTGGCTCGGCCTCTCTCTCGGCTCCCTCTATGCCGCCTCCCTCTCTCTAACTTTGCTAGGGTTTGGAAAATTTTTAATTATGCCTCTAGGTTTAGGAAAAATATGATATATATATATATATATATATATATTGGTAGGGTTTTTAATTCCTAATTTAATTGGGTTTTCCTAAGCCCCAAAGGATTTCTCTAAGCCCAAATAATTTAATGAGCCCACACCTAATTTAACTAGCATTAGGAATTAAATAAAACAAAAAATCAGTTTTTAAATAAGGAGTATTTATTTATTTATTTAAAGAAAGTAATTTAATTTATAAAGGAAATAAAATAATTTAAAAAAAAAAAACGGGTTATGACATTCTTACCCCCTTAAAAGGGTTTGGTCCTCCAAACCAAACAAATTCAATCGAAAAATAGGGTGGGATACGATTCTCGCATCTCGCTCTCAAGATCCCACGTAGCTTATCTTTCCGTATGGTTGCTCCATTGCACCTTCACATAAGGAATCATTCTTTTCCTCAACACTTGGTCCTTCCGGTCCATGATCTTCACCGGTTGCTCGTCGTAACTCAAGTCGGCACGAAATCTCATTTGCTTGTACTCGATCACATGACTCGGATCGGAGATGTACTTTCTCAGCATCGAGACATGAAATACATTATGCACTCCTGCAAGTACAGGTGGTAAGGCCAACTTATAAGCCACCAACCCTACTCGCTCCAAAATCTCGAACGGTCCCACGTACCTCGGGCTTAACTTCCCGCGAATACCAAATCTCATTACTCCCTTCGTCGGCGAAATCTTCAAGAACACACGATCTCCCAACTGGAACTCTAAATCTCGACGTCGGTGATCTGCATACGACTTTTGTCTGCTCTGAGCGGTCAATAACCATTTCCTTATCTGTTGCACTTTATCTGCGGTTACTTGAACGATCTTTGATCCCGTCAGCTTTCTTTCACCAACTTCATCCCAACAAGCAGGTGATCTACATTTCCTTCCATATAAGGCTTCATACGGTGCCATACCAATGCTAGCGTGATAGCTGTTGTTGTAAGCGAATTCTACCAACGGCAAGTGCTCGTCCCAAGTCCCTTGCCAATCCAGTAACGTAGCCCTTAGCATATCCTCAAGCATCTGAATCGTCCTTTTTGACTGTCCGTCTGTCTGTGGGTGAAAATCTAAACTCATCGTCAATTCGGTACCTAAAGCTTGCTGTAGACTCTTCCAAAACTTTGATGTAAACCTTGCATCCCGATCGGACACTATTGATACTGGTATTCCATGCAATCTCACTATTTCATCCACATATAATTTAGCCAACTTTTCCAATGAATCTGTCAACTTAATTGCCAAGAAATGGGCCGACTTCGTAAGTCTGTCCACTATAACCCAAATCGTGTTATGGCCCTTCAACGTCTTCGGTAATCCAACCACTAAGTCCATTGCTATATTCTCCCATTTCCATTTTGGTATTGGTAACGACTGTAATAATCCTTCTGGTTTCTGGTGTTCACTCTTCACTTGTTGACATACCCAACATCTCGATATAACTATGCCACATCTCCCTTCATATAATTTCTACCAAAATGCTTCCCTTAAGTTCTTATACGCCTTCGTACTCTCAGAATGTATAGAAAACCTTTGACAGTGCACTTCCTGCAGAATTTTCTCTTCTTATATCCGTGTCGCTAGGTACCCAAATTCTCGATTTATACCTAAAAATCCCTTTGTCTTCTATACGAAAATCTATTACTTTTCTTTTTTGCCATACTCTAATGTATCCTCACGTCTCTTCATCTATTCCTTGTGCTTCCTTGGTTTGGCCTAACAATGTTGGCTGAATATTTAACTGAGCCAAATACCCTTTTAATGCTCACTTCTATACTTGGACCTCAATGCTATCCCATGCACTTACCCCCTTAGAAATCAACGTCACTAAGGTTCCTTCATTTTTCCTACTCAATGCATCGGCCACCTTATTGGCCTTCCTTAGGTGATACAAAATGGTACAATCATAATCCTTAAGTAATTCTAACCATCTCCTTTGCCTCATATTAAGTTCCTTTTGGGTAAAAATATACTTAAGACTCTTATGATCAGTGTAAATCTGACATGTTACCCCATATAAATAATGTCTCCAAATCTTCAAAGCAACTACTACAGCTGCTAATTCCAAATCAGGGTCGGGTAATTCCTCTCATGGTTCTTCAGTTGCCTTGACGTATAAGCTATCACCTTATCGTTCTGCATCAACACACAACCTAATCCTTTCAACGATGCATCACTATATATCACAAATCCGTCTGATCCTGATGGCACTGTAAGAATAGGTGCGGATACTAACCAACTCTTCAGCTCTTGAAAATTATTTTCACATTCCTCGGACCAAACGAACTTGGCTCCTTTCTGTGTCAATCTAGTCAACGGTCCCGATAACTTTGAAAATCCTTCGACAAACCTCCTGTAGTATCCTGCTAATCCCAAGAAACTTCTTATCTCACTAACAGTTGTTGGTCTCTCCCAATCCACTATAGCTTCTATCTTTGCTGGATCTACTTCAATTCCTTCCTTAGACACTATATGTCCCAAGAATGCCACTTTTTCAAGCCAAAACTCGCACTTCTTGAATTTAGCGTACAACCTCTGTTCCCTCAAAATCTGTAGAACTAACCTCAAATGTTCCTCATGTTCCTCCATAGTCTTCGAATAAACCAAGATGTCATCTATGAATACAATCACACATTTATCCAAAAACTCCTGGAAGATCTTGTTCATCAATTCCATGAATGCTGTCGGTGTATTCGTCAACCCAACCGGCATAACCAAAAACTCATAATGGCCGTACCTTGTCCTAAAGGCCGTCTTTGCCACATCCTCCTTCTTCACTCTCAGTTGATGGTACCCCGATCTCAATTCTATCTTCGAGAAATAACATGCTCCCCAAAGTTGGTCAAACAAATCGTCAATCCTTGGTAACGGATATTGGTTCCTAACCGTCACTCGATTCAACTCCCAATACTCGATAAACATTCTCATTGACCCATCCTTTTTCTTCACAAATAACATCGGTGCTCCCCAAGGTGACACACTCGATCTAATCAGTCCATTGTCCAACAATTCTTGTAGTTGTTCTTTCAATTCCTTAAGTTCATTTGGCGCCATCCGGTACGGTGCCTTCAATATCGGAGTAGTTTCTGGCACTAAATCTATGGAAAATTCCACCTCCCTTCCCGGTGGTAATCCAGGCAAATCTTCTGGGAACACATCCTTAAAGTCCTTTACTACTGACAAGGAATCTATGCTCACTTCTTTCCCATATGTCTCGCCTATGTAAGCCAAGAATCCCTCGCATCCTTTCTGTAGCATCTTCCGAGTCTTCATCACCGATATAAGACCCGATCGACTTCTCGGCTTCGATCCTTGAAAACAAAACTCCTCTCCAGAAGGTAATCCAAAATGTACTTCCTTCTTAAAGCAATTTACTTTTGCATGATACGCAGATAACCAATCCATTCCCAAAATGATATCAAATTCATTCATTTATAATTCTATTAGATCAACCTCGAGTTCTCTACCACTTATGTTCAAAGGGCAATTCTTATACACAGACGATATAGGGATCGACTCATTAGTCGGGGTATCTATTACCAAAGGTATTTCTAATGCCTCAAGTTTCAATTTCAAGCGTTTTGCTAAACGGGTACTAATGACAGAATGGGAAGCGCCAGTATCAATCAATGCATACACACTACGAGTAAGGAGATGAAGAGTACCTGCCACGACATCATTAGTGGCTCTTGCATCTCTGGCTGTCCTGGTGAATACACGGCCACGACCTCCTCCATTCCCCTTGTTGTCGCCTCCAGCTCCTGGAGTAGTAGCGTCCTTCTGAGGTTCCGGGCATTTCCATTTAGGATGTCCTGCCTTATTGCAGTTGAAACACTTCATGTCCTTATACCAGCAATCTTCAGCTTTGTGTCCCCATTGCACGTCTTACATTTTTCATCGGTTCCTCTTCCTCGAGCGTCACTTTGGTTCCCGACTCTGCGGTTTCCATAGTTCTTGTTCGGATAATTGTTATTCGTAACTCCTTTCCCATGGTCCTCGTTCGTAGACTTCCTCTTGTTATCGGTTCCGTCTCGGTTCCAATTCCCAATATATCCCTTCGATCCCTTCGTTTCCTTTTTAACGGGCTTTTTCCTCTCGTTCCTCTTATTGCGGTAGTTATCTGATTCCTTCTTTACCACTCTAGCTCTTGTTGCGGTAGTTATCTGAGCCAAACCTTGTATCACCTAACCAATTCCAGCCATTGTCTGTGTCAACGACTGCAGCAGGTCTGTCATGTCTGGGTCCAACTGTCCATTGCCGTTATTTCCATTTCTATTGCTACTCGACATCTGAGGACGATAAAATACTGCCTACATCAGTCTTACGAACATGAGGCGCTATCACTTACGCCCATACTAGCAATACTTAGTGCGAAACACTTTAAACTATACACAGAATTCGTCTCCATAGACTAAAACATTTAAATCAAGTCATAGGTCAATTCACTAGACCCTCGGTCTTTTCAATAGACCCGCATTACCCTCATAAGTCATTTCAACAGACTTATTGGTCGTTTCACAGACCAACAATATTAATACTCATGCTTGAATTAGGGCGTCTCAACAGACTAACATTCAATCCATAGGTCATTTTACTAGACCACCAATCGTTCAATCGATCGGTTAGCACATGTATAGGTCATTTCATTCGACCCAACATTAATCACACTTACACTTGGCCGTTCATTCAGCCGATTATCATACACTTTTGGTCAATTCACCAGACCAATCTTTCATGTTCCAATTTAACACACATAATTAACATTTAGGAAACACATTCACACAATTATAAATCCAACTGCAGCTAAACTTTATTTCATAAACTAGAATGAAACCTTTTAAATTCAAATCCTTAATACTAAGATAAAAAAAAAAGGCTGAATCCTAAGTTCGACTACTACCACTAGAATCAAGATACCACAATTGCAAATTTCTATCTGTTCCATAACTAAAAGTAGATCACTTTCTTGCCACCCTCTGTCTCCAACCTCACTTTCTTTCTGTCCTTTGGTCCTTCCACTACTTCATCTTCAACCTTGGGAACAGCAGATGTTTCCGATTCTGCCCAGTCCCTTTTCTTAGCTTTATCTTCCTTTACCTTCTCTAGCTCATGATAGGTTCGATAACATTCCTTCCTAAGAGTATGGATGTACTCCTCTGCCTCAATCAACCGATTCTGAGTATCTATGATTTCCTCCTTAGCCATTTGCAACTCTGCACTTAGTTGAGTCACTCTCATTTCAGCCTGAATCCTCCTTCTTTGTTCTCTTCTACAAGCATCCATTTCCCTAAACAAAAGAAAAATTTCATCAGTGTCCCTTAAACCTCAATGTACAAAATAACAATGCACAAGTAATAGTATTACATCCCAAAATACTTCTTTATCTCACAAGGATTCATAGTTATTCTCCTAGAGAAATTGTATCCTAAAATTCACCGTCCCAAATACTTTCTAGGTAGACCCAATTACATCTAAGTACTACTTTCTCTTAATAGTCCTAACAATCTAAGATCTCCCATGTGACCTAAAGCCAAAGCTCTGATACCAACTGTAACGACCCCAAAATCCATACATAATAATAATACTTAATTATTAATAAAATAACCTCCAACGTCTACTGAAAACCATAATTTAAAAACTAACCACAATTTGAAATAACTTAAATGCTGAAACGGTAACAATTTCTACAGCTAGTACAGTCCACTAGCTCAACAAAATACTTAATGTTCTACAATAATTACTCGAACTCCAAAAGCTGCTAATCCACCAAACATGCAGCCAATCCACTCCAATCATTTATTACCTGGGAGGGGAAAGAATAGGAAAGGGTGAGCGAACAAAGCTCAGTAAGTTCATACAGGGGGTCTCTTTGGTTTCTAAAAAGAGACGATCGGAAAGAACGGAGTTTAATAATATATCAACGAAAGTACAACATGTACAATAAATAGTTTAGGTACTGAGAATGTCAATGAAAGATACTTTTTCAAATAACAAGTAGTGGCACTTTTACGAATAACAAATAGAGATTTTATACACACATGTCTGTCAATTCCAAGTACTTGTGCACCTTTCATCTAGGCGACTCCGATACACCTTTTCAGGCAATCGTTGAATAAGGTTCCCTACGCTATTATCAGAGCGCTCCCTTATTCTGATGCATCATGATAATCACATATATAGAATTAAGGTCATTTCAATCTGACTAGACCAATTCATTCTATACTAAGGTCATTTCAATCTGACTAGACCTTAGGTCATTTAAATCTGTTTAGACCAATTTATTTAACATTGAGGCCATTTCAATCTGACTAGGCCTTGGGTCATTTCAATCTGTTTAGACCCAATACATATAAAGTCCTCATCAATTGGACAAATTTAACATCATAATATATATAGTGTTCAAGGTACGAGAACACATAATCAATTTCAATCACATAGATACACTTTGAACAAAACGCATCAATGGTAAGATATTCCAAGAACGTTCATAACGAGGGAATACAAATCACTACCGGCCACTTGGTAGCGTACACTTTATGAAATGTTTAGAATCCTAACACAAAGGATATGAAACAATCAAATGCTAAGGAGCGTAATCCCTTACCTTAAACGCTTGCGTTTTCTTGCAATGATTTCCAGCACGAATCTACAATCATGCGAATAACATTTCTAAGGGTAAAAGTAATTTCTATTTACTTTAATTACCCAACTTTAATCATCTTGTTAACCTATGAGTTCTTTCTCTTTAACTCTTCTTAAGGTTAATTAGTACCCTTTTTAGGTTTTTCAAAATACCCTTAGGGTTTCTAAGTTTCTAACCCATCTTTAATCCTTCATAATCATCTTTCATATATCCAAAATTACTATTCACAGCTTACTATTCATAATCACTATTCACATATTACTATTCACAAATTACTGTTCATAATTACTATTCATGGATTACTGTTCACACCACTATTCACAGATCCTAAACACACACACAAAACACACTCTAACCCTAATCTACACACACCAACACACACACCTAACCCTACACACACACACCCACACACGGACACACACATACACACACGGCACAACACACACACGACACACACAACACACACTACACATGCACACACATGCACAAACACATCTACACACACACGACACACTCTAACACACACACACAAAACCCTAATCCATAATTCAATTTTTCTAGCATGAACCCTAGTTTTTCATTAGGTTTCATTCCATCTTTCATTAATATTCTTCTTATATTAACCAAAGAAAAATCATTACTCTTCCATAATAATATGCCCCTAATCATTCATAATAATATATACAAACCCTAATATTTTATAACAAGAGTTTCTAGGGTTTTAATGATTTAATACTACAAAAAGGTTAGGTTTTTACCTTATTGATGTTCCAAGCAATGAAGAAGAGTCTCCTTCTTCTCCTAGGTCCGGCCGGTTTCCTCCTCCGGCAACCTCTCCCTTGGCTCGGCCTCTCTCTCTCTCTCGGCTCCCTCTATGCCGCCTCCCTCTCTCTAACTTTGCTAGGGTTTGGAAAAATTTTAATTATGCCTCTAGGTTTAGGAAAAATATGATATATATATTGGTAGGGTTTTTAATTCCTAATTTAATTGGGTTTTCCTAAGCCCCAAAGAATTTCTCTAAGCCCAAATAATTTAATGAGCCCACACCTAATTAAACTAGCATTAGGAATTAAATAAAAACAAAAAATCAGTTTTTAAATAAGGAGTATTTATTTATTTAAAGAAAGTAACACTACAAGAAAAACAGGTTTTAGCGACGGAAAAATTCGTCGCTAAAAGTCAAAAATTCGTCGCTAAAACGATTTACCGACGGATTACCGACGGATTTATTCCGTCGTTAAAAACCTCGTCGCTATTGTTTAACGACGGAATTTCATGTACCTCAGTAATTTAACGACGGACAGATCCCTCGCTAAATGATTCCGAACCGTCGCTAATAATATGGATGGGACGACGAATTTATGATATTTTGCGACGGAATAATCCGTCGTTATAGTTTAAAATCCGTCGCTAAAATTTATTACATATTTTCACAATTTTATTAATTTTTTTTTAATTTTCTTTTTTCAATATTTTTTATTTTTGATATACCAAATTACCGACGGATATTTCCGTCGCTAATTTGATATTTTTTATTAAATATATATATATATATATATATATATATATATATATATATATATATATATATATATATATATATATATATATAATTTTTGTAAATATTTTTAAATCAATCCCTTAAGTTCTATTATTATCAAATCAGTCCCTTAAGTTCTATTATTGTCAAAACAGTCCCTTAAACTTCCCTTATACCACAACCACCATCAACCACCACCAACCACCGTCTCAATCACCGGCACCCAAAACAAAGCAAACTCTAAATTCATCAAAAGTTGATCCCTGGAGCAAATTTAGAACGTGGTTCACCCTACAGATCTGCAACTACCACCAACCACCGTCTCAACCACCATCAAACAGATTTGCATATTTGATTGGTGGCTATTGGACCTATGATGGGATTGACATCACATGTGACAGTTCATTATTAATGATTCTTCAAGAATCATACAACAAAGGGAAATTAGTAAGGAGAGGACAACAGAAGAAAGGATCCCAGCCCGAAGGAAGCACACTCATCGGACTATGTATGAAGTTCCCAGATCGAAGATAGACCGGAGCCTCAAGACTGATTCCAAGGACCCAAACTTCAAGTTCCCATCTACTAGCCACCAAGATACCTCGCAGACTAACTTCAACACTAGCAGACCACCAAGGTAATTTCTGGAAATGATACAGGCCTTTGGGAACTCTGCATAACTGCTAACATGGCCCCAAATTTCATCATATGGACACTTGGGGTTTCGGATTCTGACTGGTCCAAAGCTACGTCACTTGCTCATCCTAACAAGAACAAATGACCTTGCCTGGAAGAAGAAAGAACTGCAAACCCGTGAGGAGAGAGAGAGATTTGAGGGAGGGAGGGAGGCGCAATGAGTAAAGAAAGAAAAAAAATAGGGTTTTGCTATGATGAATTTGGACCATAGGATTGTGTGTGATTAATGGTTCAGAATGATTAAAATGTCAATCCATGTGAAAATAAAACAACCAATCAAGTGAAAATGTGTTTGTGTTTTCTTGGATGAATTTGGACCATTAGATCTAATTATTTGTTATGTATTTAATGGTTAAGACTTTACTAAACCTAATGATTCATGTGAATGTTTGGGTTCAATGACTTATTGCCACCTCTTATTTTTATTTATTTATCATCAAAATTCTCTTTATGATTATAATAGTACTAATAATAATTAGTAATTTTTATTATTTTTTATTTACCCAAAATTTTAGTTAAAGTAGTATGTCTAATATCAATTTTTTTAAATAATTTTTTTGAAAAAAACTTTCTTACTAAAAAAAGTCTAAAACATTTATCTCTATTCAAAAAAAAAATTAAAAAATACTCATTTATTTAGTTAATTTCTAACTTATTTTAAATAAATTTTTTAAAAAACTTCCTTACCATAAAAAAGTCTAAAATATTTATCTCAGTCCAAAAATAAAATTTAAAAAAAATAATTATACTTTTAAAATATTAATAATACTTATTAATATACCCTCATACCCTAAACCTCATTAACTTTAAACCCTAAACCTCGCATATACCCTAAACCCTAAATCTCAAATAACCTATACCCTATATCCTATACCCTATACCCTATACCCTATATCCTATACCCTATACCCTATAGGGTATAGGGTATTGGATATATGATACAGGGTATAGGGTAAACCCTATACCCTATACCCTATAGGGTATAAGGTATAGGGTATACCCTATAGGGTATAGGGTATAGGGTATAGGGTATACCCTATAGGGTAAAGGGTATACCCTATAGGGTATAGGGTATATCATATAGGGTATAGGGTAAAGGGTATTGGATATAGGGTATAGGGTATACCCTATAGGGTATAGGGTATAGGATATATCCTATAGGGTATACCCTATAGGGTATAGGGTATACCCTATAGGGTATAGGGCAGAGGGTATAGAGTATAGGGTATATGGTATAGGGTATTGGGTATACCCTATATGGTATAGGGTATAGGGTATAGGGTATACCCTATAGGGTATAGGGTATACACTATAGGATATACCCTATAGGGTATAGGGTATACCCTATACCCTATATCCTATACCTTATAGGGTATAGGATATAGGGTATATAATATAGGGTATAGGATATACCCTATACCCTATAGGGTATAAGGTATAGGGTATAGAGTATACCCTATAGGGTATAGGGTATAGGGTATAGGGTATACCCTATAGGGTACAAGATATAGGGTATACCCTATAGGGTATAGGGTAAAGGGTATACACTATATGGTATACCCTATAGGGTATAGGGTATAGGGTATACCCTATAGGGTATAGAGTATAGGGTAAAGGGTATAGGATATAGGGTATAGGGTATACCCTATAGGGTATAGGGTATACCCTATAGGGTATAGGGTATACCCTATAAAGTATAGGGTATAGGGCATACCCTATAGTGTATAGGGTATTGGGTATACCCTATAGGGTATAGGGTATAGGGTATACCCTATAGGGTATAATATAGGGTATACCCTATAGGGTATAGGGTATAGGGTATATCCTATAGGGTATAGGGTATAGGGTATACCCTAAACCCTGTACCCTATAGGGTATAGGGTATAGGATATAGGGTATAGGATATACCCTATAGGGTATAGGATATACCCTATAGGGTATAGGATATACCCTATAGGGTATATCCTATAGGGTATAGGGTATAGGGTAAAGGGTATACACTATAGGGTATAGGGTATAGGGTATACCCTATAGGGTATAGGGTATACCCTATAGGGTATAGGGTATAGGGTAAAGCGTATTGGATATAGGGTATAGGGTATAGGGTATACCCTATAGGGTATAGGGTATAGGGTATTGGGTATACCCTATAGGGTATATGGTATAGGGTATTGGGTATACCCTATAGGGTATAGGGTATAGGGTATACCCTATAGGGTATAGGGTATATGGTATAGGGTACATGGTATAGGGTATACCCTATAGGGTATAAATTATCTGTTATAGGTATACCTATACCACATATCTATACCACATACTATATACTCTATAGGGTATAGGTATAGGGTATACTATATAGGGTATAGGGTATACCCTATACCCTATATCATACACCCTATACATATACCCTATAGGGTATAGGGTATAGGATATAGGGTATAGGATATAGGGTATAGGGTATACTCTATACCCTATAGGGTATACCCTATAGTGTATACCCTATACCCTATAGGGTATACCCTATACCATATACCCTATACCCTATAGGGTATACCCTATACCCTATAGGGTATACCCTATACCCTATAGGGTATACCCTATAGGGTATACCCAATAGGGTATACCCTATACCCTATACCCTATAGGGTATACCTAGACGTGTCCAAAGTTAAGCGTTAAATGATGCTTTTTTTGACGATTTTCCGCAAAATGAAGAAGAAACCGTTCCAAGTAGTGGTGCTACTACGGCTAGGAGGAGGAGGGGAGGTCGGCGGGGCGGAGGTGGAGCTCGTGGTGGTGGACGTGTTAGAGAAGCAACATCCGACACTTTTACCATCCATTTCACAAAAAGGCAAATCACCCCCGACGACTTCAACAATTTTACCGTTACTTGTGTGGATGCTTGGAGCGATCATTGGCAAAGAAAGATTAATCGCATACGACGAATTTTTGCCACCTCATTCCGCGGAAAATATTGCTAGAAAGTTGCATGGCATTTTTTCAAAATATGCTATTTTGAATAAAATTTTTACCATTTCATTTGACAATGCTAGTGCTAATACGGCTAGTTTACCCGAATTGATTAGAGTTTGTCAACCCTCTTTTGGTGGGAGGTTTTTTCATATTAGATGTATATTTCATGTTATGAATTTATGTGTTAGAGATGGTTTGGAAGCATTAGAGGTTCACGTACTTCCGATTAGGCAAGCTCTTAATTGGATTGCTAAAAAAAATGCTCATACAAGAAAATGGATCAAATTTTTAAGAAGTAAAAATTTGCGAGACAAATATTTTTAAGAAGTAAAAAAAATGCTCATACAAATATTTTTCTAAAGTTATTTTTTTTAACTTTAGATAAAAATCTGACATTCTTGAAAAAAAAAAAAAATAAAAAAATTAACCGTTTATTAACCGGGTTAACCGGGTTAACCGGATTAACCGTTAACCGGTTAACCGTAACCGTGACTTAACGGTTAACGGTTAAGTCCGGTTAATAATTTAAACTACGTTAACCGCCGGTTATTAACCGGTTAACCGCGGTTAATTAACCGTGGTCACGTCTAGGTATACCCTATAACCTATACCCTATAGGGTATACCCTATACCCTATACCCTATATCTAATACGCTTTACCCTATACCCTATACCCTATAGGGTATACTCTATACCCTATAGGGTATACCCTATATCCTATAGGGTATACCCTATACCCTATAGGGTATACCCTATAGTGTATACCCTTTACCCTATACGATATAGGGTATACCCTATACCCTATACCCTATAGGGTACAGGGTATAGGGTATACCCTATACCCTATACCCTATAGGGTATAGGGTATAGGGTATAGGATATAGGGTATAGGGTATACCCTATAGAGTATAGGATATACCATATAGGGTATAGGGTATACCCTATAGGGTATAGGGTAAAGGTTATACACTATAGGGTATACCCTATAGGGTATAGGGTATAGGGTATACCCTATAGGGTATACCCTATAGGGTATAGGGTATAGGGTAAAGCGTATTTGATATAGGGTATAGGGTATACCCTATATGGTATAGGGTATAGGGTATACTCTATAGGGTATAGGGTATATGGTATAGGGTATACCCTATAGAGTATAGGGTATACACTATAGGGTATACCCTATAGAGTATAGGGTATACACTATAGGGTATACCCTATAGGGTATATGGTATACTCTATACCCTATATCCTATACCCTATACCCTATAGGGTATAGGTATAGGGTATATGATATAGGGTATAGGATATACCCTATACCCTATAGGGTATAAGGTATAAGGTATAGGGTATAGGGTATACTCTATAGGGTATAGGGTATACCCTATAGGGTATAGGGTATGAGAGGTATAGGGTATACCCTATAGGGTATAGGGTATACCCTATAGGGTATATAGTATATGGTATAGGGTAAAGGGTATAGGATATAGGGTATAGGGCATACCCTATAGGGTATAGGGCATACCCTATAGGGTATAGGGTATTGGGTATACCCTATAGGGTATAGGGTATAGGATATAGGGTATAGGGTATACCCTATAGGATATATGG
Source organism: Adenophora triphylla var. japonica (assembly GCA_022495995.1). Classification (NCBI taxonomy): domain Eukaryota; kingdom Viridiplantae; phylum Streptophyta; class Magnoliopsida; order Asterales; family Campanulaceae; genus Adenophora; species Adenophora triphylla. The sequence goes on from JAFEMH010005687.1 coordinate 85,456, forward strand.
TATACCCTATAGGATATAGGGTATAGGGTATACCCTATAGGGTATAATATTTCCTGTAGGGTACAGGGTATAGGGTATACCCTATAGGGTATAGGGTATAGGATATACCCTATAGGGTATAGGATATACCCTATAGGGTATAGGGTATATGGTATACCCTATTTGGTATACCCTATACGGTATAGGGTATACCCTATACCCTGTACCCTATAGGGTATAGGGTATAGGATATATGGTATATGGTATAGGGTTTAGGGTTTAGGGTATAGGGTATAGGATATAGAGTATGGGGTATAGGGTATAGGGTATATAGGGTATATGGTATAGGGTTCAGTATTGAAGTTTTTTTCAAAAAGTTAGAAAAAAAATAAACAAATGAAAGTATAATGAAGAAATCAGGGACTGGTAAAATTCTTTAATTTTTATTTATAAATGTATAGTTTTTTTTTTTTTTATGAATATAAATAATTATTTTGGACAATTTTTTAATATTGAAGTTTTTTTTCAAAAAAGTTATATAAAAAAAGTTTAAAAAAATATACAAATGAAAGTATAATAAAGAAATCAGGGACGGGTAAAATTAATATTTGATATTCCAAATAAAATATGAATTCAAATAATTTTATACGTACTTTATAAAATTAATATTTGATATCCGCTCTTCAAAAGATGTAATTCATTTTAAAAATATAAACTACAATTAAATAATATAATTAACTTATTAACATTTTAAGTATGTCACATATTTTTATCATATTTGACCTTACTTCATTTACATTTGAGGTAAACTTAACAATTAGGTATTAATAAACATGCATTAGATTGAATATATTAAAAAAAAAAAAAATCCGTCGCTAATCCGTCGCTAATGAAAATGAAATAATTTTTTTTTTATTTTTCAATTATATAGCGACGATATACATCCGTCGGTAAAATTTTTTGCAATCCCTCGTTAAATCCGTCGGTAAATTAATAAGTTTTTTTTTTTTACTTTATATAGCGACGAAATATATCCGTCGTTATATTATTTTGAGATTTCCGTCGCTAATCCGTCGGTAAACCGTCGGTAAAAAAAGGCGCAATTTTTTGGCGCCACTTTTACGATGAATTAGTGAGGGAATATTGTCCGTCGTTAAATCCGTCGTTAAATCCGTCGTTAAATCCGTCGGTAAAGTTGTCGTTTTCAGCTTTATTTTTTTTATTTTTTATCCCTCACTATTTTCTCGCTAATCCGTCGCTATTAGCGACGGAATTGTGTCCGTCGCTAAATGACAGTTTTCTTGTAATGTAATTTAATGTATAAAGGAAAGAAAATAATTTTTAAAAAAAATGGGTTATGACATTTTATTGGTCGAAGATAAAGAGGAGTTGGCATTTGTCTAGCTAAATATGGGGATGATGAGAGGTAGTTAGGGAAGGTATTACGCTTTTATGCCCATATCTAAATGATGATGTCATGGAAGCCTCAAAGGTGGCAGAGAAAGATCGGTGAGGAGTTTATGCATGTGTCGCAAATGACAAGTACGATGGGGGACAACTAACAATATTTTAATATGAAACAGCTGAAGTATACTAATATCACGAAAAATAGAGAAAGATTGTACAACAATATTTTAAATTTTATAAAAATTATTTTTTTATTAATTCTTGATCATATTAATATGAAACAGCTAAAGTATAATGATATCACGAATAATAGAGAGAGATTGTGATTGATAGATTCAGGAATAATTTTAGAAACCGCTTAATGAGAGTCGTTGGGTTGAAGCATTGATAATTAATCTTACGGTTAGACTTGAAAAAGAAAATAAATTATCAAATGACAGCCCTGGTATCGTAGCAGTTATGAGATAGAAAATAGTAAGACGATAGTCATTATAAGTATTAAAAGTGAGTCTCATTAATAAATAAATATTATATACTTTCGTTCATAGAAAATGAGACTTATCAATAACACGCTATAGATGACAAAGTGGGTCAAGATTATTTGGAATAGAAGTAGAGGGAGTATTGCGTTAAATTAAGGTCAAAATGTGCATTTTGGCTAACGGAAGTTAGTCATCGAACTAACTCTGGGTAATATGTCATGTGAAATGATCAAATTGTCCCTTAAAAAAAGATGTCCATGATATGTGACTTGGAAATATAACATCAATTTTTTTTTATTTGCAACAGATTATAAAAACAAATACTCCCTCTGTCTCGAAAAAATTAGATCACTTTGACTTTAATGGTCAACTCAATCGAATTTTGATCGTAATTTTATGAAAATTTAGATATTTTTATTCAATTATAAAAATTGTTATTGTTTCACCATTAGAAATACTATCAATAACAATTTTTAGAATTTCATGGAAATATCTATATTTTTCTATAAAATTATTCATATTTTTTTTATAAAAATATGTCAAAATTTGATTGAGTTGATTCTGCGAAATAAAGGGAGTGATCGGATCTACACACTTTTATTTTTTTAAAGTATATTACAAAAGTAACCAAAATTCATGTCAGTTAAATTGTAAATTGAGAGAAAGTCAGACAATCGGTACACACAACCAGATCACTTGCGTGTTTTCTTTCTATTTACATTTGAATTGAAAATCTTGGTACATGCCAATTTCCAAATAATAGTCATGTATACTATTACTACATTATTATACTCCCGTTCCGTCCCACGTGAATGTAAAATTTTAGTCAAATTGATGTAACTTTAATCAATAATTTAAATAAAAAAATAGTGATTCTAATAAAAATTTAATTTTTTATTATCTTTCCATTTACATTTGAATTGAAAATCTTGGTACACGTCAATTTCCAAATAATAGTTATGTATACTATTACTACATTATTATACTCCCATCCCGTCCCACGTGAATGAAAAATTTTAGTCAAATTGATGTAACTTTAATAAATAATTTAAATAAAAAATAGTGATTCCAATAAAAAAATTAATTTTTTTATTATAACAATTAATAATATTTTCAATAATGATTTTTAGATTTTTATAAGAATTATTATTTTCTATTTAAATTGATAGTTAAAAAAAATTAAAACTGATTAATAATAGCCCTAGGATCTTAGCAGTTATGGATCGATCTGAGCCATTCTTTACCTTACGTGGTTTTATCCCGTATGTATTATCTTTTTTTAGATTAAATCTCAACCCCTCTTTGTCTTTTTCCAAATTGAATCATAGCCACTCATTGTGTGGCGGTTATTCATGAGCTAGATTGTAATATAGACTAGTACTCCTACCCCGTGCCGAGGCACGGTGACAGTATGCATTTATTTGACGCATTGACATAACCATAAGACTTTTGTAGTAATTTATAAATTTATTTTCAACCATTCTTTGTCTATAATAAATAAGAAAAAAAAAGTTAAGAATTGTTATCATAATATTACAAAAAAGGACATAAATAATAAACTGAGCTAAGGCTTAAATTTCCTTTAATGATTTCTAAAGAAAAATAGCGAAAACAAACAAAAGAGAGAAAAGGGTCTGTCAATTTTATTGGAATACTTGTGATGATTCACATCAAAATGTCATGTTGTCAAGGACCCATCCTGCTGTTGTGGACGATGCTCATTGTAGCAAGTGGTTTCAAACAAAATCATCTCACCCTCTCTAAAATAGAAAGACGGTGCCAAATCCTCTCCCTCTATAGCACAATTTTGTTGCTGCAATTCTAAATATTTTTGCCATCCACTTGTGTACCATCAACCTGTAAAATGAACTAAAAAGGTGTCACACTTTTGATCCTAATAGCATAAATACCACTTTGTTAGAAAATGCTTAATTTTCTTCATATTCTTCCTTCTATTTATTAACAGTGGTTGATACCTTGGAAAGATGGTGCGGGGATCTAGCTTCATTTGTCAATCACCGTAAAACTCTAACAATTTGTTATGATTAACTTCATTTGTCAATCACCGTAAAACTCTAACAATTTGAACCAACAAACTAACTTTAGAACCCCTAACTAGGATTAAGCCCGTGCTTCGCACAGGGATTACGTTTCCAGTGATTTTTGTGTAAAATATATTTAAAGATGTCATATATAATGGGAAAGAGTCTAATAAAATTACAGTTTTCAATGTCTAAACCTTCACATTCTATAACTATATATCATTTATTGGATGTATGAATGCATTCGAAGGAGAAGACATATTATTTTACATTATCTTTCAACGTTCAATGTTTAAATTGATTGGTTCATACTTCATATTCTATAACTATATTATCATTTATTAGATTCATGAATGCGTCATAATAATCAGGTTCATATTCCAACATCCAATATTTTAAATCGATTGATTAATATTCTATAACTCTATCATCATTTATTAGTTGCATGGATGCATTAGAAGAAATGACAATTAATATGTGTTATCTTTCATATTCCAACATCTAAATTTTTTAATTGATTTGTAATATAAAATTATACTCCGTATACATTTTTTGATACTTTCTTTTTTCATAATGACAAAGTAATCATAACTTAAATTACATATAAATAAGAAATGAACATTTTGTCTGAATAAAAACATAATACAAAAAAACACAAAAATAAACAAAAAAAAAACAATCAAAATGAAGAACATTATTTGCATAAAACAATTATATTAAGAATCTTAAAATGTATCAAAGAATACAAAATTGTAATTTAAATATACTACACATTTTTATAAATCATAATTAAAATAGACAAATCAATAAAATAATAAAACAAATATGAAGAGTCAATGCAAAATAAATAAAAACTAAAATTGACAAACCAAAAATTTAAAGCAACAAAAAAAATTATTGTTCTTCACAAATCGTAATTCAAATAGGCAAAAGAACGAAGAGAATAAAAATATGAAAACTTACTATTAAAACAAAAAAGAAAAAAATAATTTATTTCCTTCAAAATTTCAATAAAAATAGATAGATAAAAAACAACTATGAACACTTACAATTAAATAAATAAACAAATATGAACACTTAAAATTAAATAAGTAAAAGGAACAATTATATCAAAACAAATATTAGATTCATTGAGCAGTCATCTAAAGAAAACTAAAAGAAATAACAATAAAAAACAAACAAACAAAAAGAAAAGAAAAACTAAATCACAAATCATAATCAAGTAAAATGAACAATTATATCAAAACAAATATGAACACTTACAATTTAATAAATAAACTAAGTAAATAACAAAAAAAAAAACATAAAAAATAAAGGTATAGCTTTTCACAAATCGCAATAAAATAGAAAAAAAACAAATAAATAAAATTAAAACAAATACAAAAACTTTCTAACATTACAAAAACTAAAAGAAATAAAAAAATAAATATAAACATTACTAATTTAAGAAAGGAGAACTAAAGAAAAATACATTTTTCACAAATTGATATAAAAATAGATAAAGACAAAAAAATTAAAAAAATATGAAAAATTGTGAAAAATCTTGTTAAGGAAATAACAAACAGAAAATTAAAAGCTAATAAAAAATTAAAGCTCTTAACAATTTATAATCAAAATAAGTAAAACCAATAAATAGAATAAAAATATATATGAAAAATTTCTATTAAATACAAAAAAGTTAAATGAATGACTAAACAAAAAGTAAGAAATTATAGATCTTCACAAAATTTCAATAAAAAACAAAAAATTAAAAAGAGAAATAAAATAAAATAAATTTAACTAATCTTAATAAAAATAGATAGAGCCAGAATCAAGATAAATATAAAAATTTAATTAAATTAAAAAAAAATTATAAATAAAAGAAAATATATATTCAAAATATAGTAAAATTAAAATTAAAACCAAAGAAATAAATATAGTTATTCAAAATTGTAACCAAAATAAGCAAAACCAACAAATAGAATAGAAAATATATGAAAACTTACTTTTAATTATACAAAAATAAGTGAAAAAAAAAAGAGTAGTTCTTCACAAAATTGCAAAAAAATGGACAAAAGAGCAGTTATAAATTCAAAATAAATATAAAAACTTACTAAAAATGTAAACAAAATCTAAAACCAATGAAAAATAAAACAATTAAAAAGAAATATGAAAAAAAAATCTAATAAAAACACGAAAGAAATGTAAAGAATTTCAAATAGAGTTTCTATTTGAGTTAAGATGTATTTTGGCTCAAAAGAAAAAATATTTGGAAAATGAAAATCAAAAGAAAAAGTTAAATTTCAAAGAAAACAAAATGAGTTCTTAAGTAAATCAAGTTTTATATTGTTCAAAATTTGAAATAAAATGCTATGTAAAGAGTAAAAAACAAATAAGTAATCTAAAAATCACATAAACAATAAGTTAAAATCAATAAAAAATAATCTTGAAAATCATAATCAAGAGATCACTCAAAACCAATTTAACATAAAATCATGAGATCAAAATCACAAATAAAATAAAATTAATTAAATTAATTATACATAAAAAAAACAATACAAAAGAACACCTAATATGGGTCTTTTACTAACCTTGGCATGTCGTGGTAACAAAAGATTTCGGCAAATGGTGGCGGCAATGATGAAGAAAATGAGAGAAAAAAATATATGGATATGGAGGAAAATAACTCCAAGTGATGGTTTGATGAACATGGTCATTAAACTAAATATTGAACATTTTTCTTGTCTCTTGAACTACTAAATTTTTCGATTTCCCGGCCATTACCAATAGTCTTTATCTATTATAGAAGATAATTTGTTTCTTCTATAGTACTAATTTATTATATATAACATTAGCTAATAAAAATATATATTGTTATTAGATATTATTAGTTACTTAATAATGATACATATTCATTATAGATAATGTATATACAGAATGTACTTTGTAGATTTATAGTTGTCAATTATACATTCATCTAATATTGAAACCAAATATATTGATCCTTACAACTTTACTTTATTACATTAATATGTAACATTTATCTATTCATATACCTTAATAATGGTACATATTCATTATAGATAATGTATATACAGAATGTACTTTTAGATTTATAGTTGTCAATTATACATTCATCTAATATTGAAACCAAGTATATTCATCCTTAACACTTTACTTTATTACATTAATATGTAACTTTACTTTATTACATTAATATGTAACCTTTATCTATTCATATACCTTAATAATGGTACATATTCATTATAGATAATGTATATACAGAATGTACTTTGTAGATTTATAGTTGTCAATTATACATTCATCTAATATTGAAACCAAGTATATTGATCCTTAACACTTTACTTTATTACATTAATATGTAACCTTTATCTATTCATATACCATATAACATTTATCTATTCATATACCCTATCGAATGACCTATTTCTTACAACTAATTACCAGAATCCCAAAGGTCATGACCTCTTCAATATCTAGATGACGTGGAGGCTTGAGAGGCTAGAGAAACCAAAAACAATGCGAGGTGTCACAACCATAGGCGTTTTCGCCTACTTTCATATACTATAGTATGGATTTACCCCCTCCCCCATCAAGCTGGAGAAAGAATATTAAAATAAAGCGCTGAAACGATTATTGGATAATGGATGGGTTAGACATTTAATGAAACAAATTATGTGCAAAATGAAAGAACACTTACCTTTTGTGAGATAATGTAGAAGGCTGTAGTTGGAGAAAGAAAAGTAAATTGATGAGCTGAAACAATGAAACATAGAGAGGATCAAGTTTAAATTTATATGGAAGAATTGGTCTTCCGTTTCTGCTTTGGAGAGAAGAGTTGGGTCCGGAGAAGAAGAGGTCATAGTTTTCCGAATTGGAGGTAGGCGTGAATAGGGATTGCAGCAGGATTGATAAATTTTAAATATGAACCGCCAATCTACACTAACACACCTAGACAAGGTTATACAAATTCAGGAAAGTTTGGAATTGAAAAGAACCAAATCTCAATTTTACAAATAGACACTACTTTATTTAGAGAAGTAGATTATACCCCAGAAGCGGCAAGGCGGTGAACAAAGTTTTTGGTGGAGAGGCAGCCAAGCTCACGTTGCCAAACATAAATGACAGTTGTCAGTTCAGGCTCAAATTTCGTTTCTGACCAAGCAAGCACATACAAATTAAGCGAAAAATAAAAAATGAATGTCTAAATTTCTGAAATTGACAAACTAAACAACAATATATCAGTAAAAAACTAAAAAAAATAACAGACTCTGCACAGTAGAGGAAATCAATCATATACTCGGGAAAACTGAACAACAAATCGAGGAACATTTGATATCATGGAATGAAAAACATGAAGTACCTGAGAGTAGAGTGAGAAACAATCTGGCCTGACATTATAGTTCCTTCGACAAATAATCAACATGGAGTCATCATATTCTCTTTTGATATGTGAGAGAATGACTGAAATGGCAAGTGACCGTAGGGGTAGGTGTTTACGGCCACTCATTGCACAGCTCCGCGTACGTCATTCCTTGGTTGTACACTTCCAACTCCAAAGCTTCCTTTGACATCTTAACCCTGGAACATGAACACATATAAAACAGACTTCAATTAGTGAAATGCAGTTGCAAAATTGACTTCCAAAAAAATTGCAGAAATTATCTAAAAACGATTGTCTCAAACTCAGGCTTTATATACGACCTTTGCTAATACTCTTGTTAAATAGTATCCAAAGTGAATACCCCTTTCGTTCTGTAAAAAGACACATTACAAATTCCCTCCCCCAACCCACTGGGGCCTCCCATCCCAAAGCATGGAAGTTCACAGACAATTAGATAGAAAGCAATGCATATACCCCCCGTCGCCTTCTCCACAAAAACGAATACCCATTAGAAAAAATTACATCAACAAAGCAGTCAGGGAATTGGAGTCTCATCTGGAGCCCAGAAGAAAATCAAAACTCAAAAACAAAATTCAACCAAGGGAAGCAATATAAAGTAAGTACATGAATAACATTGTTTCCACCACAAATAGGGTTTATCTGTTTTGAAGAACTCTGCAGTGAGATTGATTGAAAGTATGTGAATTCAGTAGGTTCCAAACTTCGAATCAATCTGACTTATGATGATTTCTCTTCTTTTGTGAAACCCTTGAAAGCAATTAGAGCACTTATATACTTACAACAACCTCCAAGGTTTTCTCTTTTATTCGGGCAAAGACACAAACATGTAGAGTGCATTAACCATATTGATCAATCAAGCCCAGAAACCTCAATCATTGCTCATATTTTTGAACACAAAAATCAGATTGTGATGGAAAATAAGAACAACAATATAAACTTACTTGAATAAGATCGCCACATAGAATCAGAGACAAAGTGCGCCCGTGAGAGATTGGAAAAGAATTTCGGCGACCTGAGACCGAGAAGTGGAGCGAAAGTGAAAACAAATTGATGGAGATCGGATGAAAAATGGGAGTTTTTGAAGTGGTTGGGGCTAGAGCCGATGACAAAGATGATAAATTTCTCTCTCTTTTTTTGCTAAACCCTTGAAAAGAACGTAGGGGTTTGGGTTGGCTACTCATCCGCCATGAACCGCCATAAACTGTTTACTCTGAAATTCAATCTCAAACAATCGATCTTTGTATTTTCTGAATGTGTGTGTGAGAGAGAGAGAGAGGCGACATGCCTGGTACAACCGAGGGCTGGGGAGGATGGGGGCGACGGTTTGAGGAAGAGGAGGGGTAAATTTAACCGGTCATTGGTGGGGAAAACAGGATGGCTTTCGGAAGGGAGAAGTGGCGATTAAGCCGTAGGTGGTAATTAATCTGACTCTAGGAGGATAACAAGCCATAGTCCTTCACCCTATTTCTCCATTGTCGCATCAGAGAAGTGAGAAAAGTGGGGCGAATTGAAGACGGGAAGAAACTGATTACGGCCGCACGGGGGAGGGAGGGGAACATGGGGTTTTGCCGTCAACTGTCGTGAACTGCTCAGAGTTGAAAATCAATCATAGCCCTTCGTCTTTTCTAAGTTTCAATCTCAGCCGTTCTTTATGTGGCGGTTATTTATGAGTTTAATTTTTTTTTCCACTACTCACACACACACACACACATGCATGCACAGAAGCGCCTAGGAGATAAATTCTAGGGAGGAAAAGCCTTCCCTCTAATTTTTGGGGGGATCGAACCCATAACTTCCAGGTTGGAAGCCATGAGCTCTAGCCATCAGGTCAAATTCCCATATGCTGAGTTTAATTGTAATATAGAAAGATGGAAAGAGGGTGCACTCGTAAGAAATAAGGGCGCAAATAGCGTCACTCTATCATTATCTCTCTAAATAAAATACAATAACCCCTCTTCTCCTATCCTAGATTCTCCTTCCCGCTACAATTTTTAAGAAAATCTAGAGGGGAGCCGGAAAAATGCTTCTCCGTCGCTGTCTAGTTCTCCAAGTTAGCCCCATCATCACCTCCATATCCATTTCACCATCTTCTTATATCAAATCATTATCAAAATCAGCTTCCCATATTTTCTTAGCATCTTCATCCGCTTCCAAATCCCATCCATTTTGTCGCTCTCTCGTTATATCTGCTTCCAGGGTCGCTAACACATCTGGTATATTTTCTAAATACCCTTTTAACAATAAATTTGTTACTAATCATTTAAGTTTTCTGAATCATTTTGCTTGTTGATGCTCTTAATTTTTTCAAGTTAATTTGGATAAACTTGAAGATGAGACCCTTTGTGTGTCTGAATGGAAGGGATTGAAACAAAAGGTTGAGGCTATTGGGATTGACTACGGTGTTTATACCCCTGGACTCTACACTTGCTTGATGTGTCCCAAGGTGCTTGATTTAATTACTTCAGCCTTTTCTGCGATATTATTTAGTTAATACCCCTATTTTCCTGCTCAAGAATTCAATTATTTTCTGGGCCCAATTTGATTAAATTTGTCTGAAGACTTCTATGAACTTGACTTGTCTTTACGAAATCATAGAAGGTCCAAGTCGCAGTATCAGGACTGTGGAGTATTTGTTTACAATTACTGAAATATTGTCTTTACTTGCATGTTCTAGCCAACCAATCTTATTGACAAAGGCATATATTAGGCTCTTCATAGTTGTACTCGTTTTCTATCCACTAGGTTAAGGGTAAGATGGAGCAATCAAAATTTTGTCATGTCAAGGCTTGATATACATGGTTGAGTCCCGATCTAATACCTTAAACTTTTAATAGAATTTGTAACTTCATGGTATCATAGTTTTGGCTTGGGAAGGTCTTGGGTTCGAGATATCCTGCTTGCATTTGCAACCCGAAGTATTGTGAGTGCATGATTGCACCATGTTTGGTTTGTGATACCGTCGTTGTGGTATGTTTGTTTGTATCCACATGTAGACGGGATACATGTGGAGGGGAGTGTGAAGGCTTGATATAATTGTTGAGTCTTTATCTAACAGCTTACGCTTTAGAATGAGTTGGTAACTTAACATGCTACCAGGTCAGTTACATCATTTATCTTGGCGGACATGAAGTACATTGAGAACATTTCTCTGTCAAATTAGAATAGCACCATGCTTGTGACGATCTTTAAGATCTTTATGGGGTTATGATCGGAAACATTTTATAGATGGTTCTTAAGGAGTTTCAAAGGTACTCATGAGCTTGTACCTTTTTTTTTATTATTCCATTCCCTTGTAATTATATCTTCCTGTTTCTATGAGACAGTGTAAAGGCGGGCAGTCTATGATAAGGAGTCTGTCCTTTCATGTCAACGAAAATGCGTATGCTGCTTCACATCTCTGTATTAACTCATTCTGCTATATTTGATTTCTTTCCCATACTTCTTATTTATTAAATCTCTCTTCCGTACGTTCTTGCTTTATCTTTTAGGGATTTTGCGATGTGGAGGTGCTTTATTATTGAATGTGGGTGGGCAGGCCAGGTAATATGACATAATTGCCTCTTCATCACCTACTTCAAGTTCATGATCCTTAATGTCATAGTCTTCCTCAATAATGTATTTATAACTGCAGGTCCTAGCAGACATCATGCCTACTAACGATGTCGCCAACAATATTAGCGAGGTAAAGATTGACTTGCCTAAACAATTGACCGAGAAGAACCTCCGGTTGGAACCACCAGGCAAGGAGGTAGTTCCATTGTTTTTGTCTTGTTTCATTATCACTATTTTCTAAGGTACATAAGTGGGTCCTATCATTAACATGGGTAAGCCTGTGGATCTCCTCACGTGATTATATATATTCGTATCTGTCCCTTCCCCCTGGGTTATATATGCATTTTGCTACAGAAAAAACCATATTGAGTGGACGGTGACAAAATTTGGTGCAAGTATTGTGAACATTGTGAGGATATCAAAATCTCACAAAGGAACTCAGAAACACAATATATTGAGTATATTCTCAATGTCAAGAATCAAGATCACTAGAACATGTTCTAGGTTGAGCAACTTGTATCTCGGTATGCTGAGTTTAATTTGGAAGTACACCTAGTATGCGGGTTATGTTTTTACAGAAAAAAAAGAAGAAAAAATAAGACAAAATGGTTGTTAGACTTTGGAGGTAACTGGACTATGTTTTAAAATTCTGTGACATGGTTCCTGTTTGCTTAAACGGAATTTTTTCCCATTTCTGACTGTTTTAAAGTAGAAGGTATATGAATCTAATTCTAGAATATGTAGTATGCGGCGCTTGTCTCATCCAATACTCCCTTTGTCCCAATTGAAGAGGTGCACTTTAGGCAAAGTGGTTAATTTACCTTTAACTTCCTAAAGTACTACATTGTGTGGCCACAATTTCAAGTTGCTTTAGTTGATATGAGATGATTATTTTAACCACAAACTAAAGGGTATTAAAGGCATTATGTTCAAATAAATAGACCTCAACAGAATTGTGTTGCTAAACATAACAATTGCCATTGTTGGAGGCGACCAGAGAATTAGTTGTCCGAATTGGTTTTGGGTTAATATTTCTCCACCATCACTTTGACACTAAATTTCAGTGGTTCTTCTTCTTAGGTGCCCTTAAGAGGTCGTTACCAATTCTCTTGTTGAATGCAATGAGATTTTTTTTCTAGCCTTTGTACTTGCATCGAGCATTGCTTAGTTTCCCGTGGGAAGCACTTAGTGTAAAAGCGATTTAGTAGTTCGTGAAAGGTGCAAGTGATATCCTTATGTGTACAGGAAGCTTGGTGGTACACACTAAAAAGTCAATGAGGTAAAAGAAAGGTGGTGGAAGGGCAAAGTGACTAGTCGCGGGACATAGAGATACTAAAGTCCGGTAAGTGGATGACGTCCCACAAGCTTCCTTAAAACAAATTTCATGGGAGTAAAAGCTTCTTGTGTCACGAGTGATGTAAGGGGATATCTACAGTGAAAAACAATTGCCTTAAAGGTCCTCATGATATGGTAAATGAGGACTAAAATATAGGTATGCACTATCAGATTGGCTAGACTCTTTATTGTACTTGTCCTCTGTCATTTGAGTTGCTCAAGGGTTTGCAGGGCTTCCCCAGAGTCAGCTCAACTTGGCTTAAGTTTCCCTTGGGTTAGTATCTCACCTAGCACGTGATGGTCACACGGTGAGGTGGCAGTAGAGGAGGTCTAATGCATAGTTACAGGAACGTCGGACATTTTGGGACCCAGAACGAGAACGGGTACGAGGAATGTGGCTTTAGTAAAATTTAGGTTCTCCCGGGTAGGATCAGTTGGTACGCAAGTTGGGAACGTGGTACGCTTATAATAGAAACGCATCACTAAATATATATATATTGCTAAGGAGTTAAAAGATTGTGGCAAATAACATTTTATTTCTCCAACGATAACTCTAAGTTCTCGACCTCTTCTCATCAACTCAAAGCAATCGTTTCTTTTTCCTTGAAGTACAGTTCTCGACCTCTTCCCAACGATAACTCAAAGCCATTAGAATTTGGATCGACCTCTTCCCAACGACGACTCATAGTTATTAAGTGAAAAGCAAGCCAAGGTCATTTTCTACGATGGCAACCTTTTATTTCCTGGTACGATTGTTTAAGCGATTTGGGTCGAGTTCCCTAGTGAACTGGGATGTAAATGACCCAAGATCCGGAACACGAGTTCCGAGACGTGGGACGAGGGGGGGAGGGGAGTTCCTGGTAATATGTCTGATGACTACCAATGAGCGTCGATTTCCTTATGCGCACTTGGTAGTTGTCATATCTCCTTGTTCGCACCTACGGAGTGTGATGTACTGATATTTGGGAGTACCTATGTTGGAGAAAATTTTCCATTCATATGTACCTTAACATTTACTGATGTTTCACTCAAATGTAATGTTTGATACTCTTGATTATCAGGTATTCTTTTTGCTGAACAATTATTTTCTTAGCCTGATTTTATTCGTTATCTGAACTCTGAAATGTTATCCAGGTAATTGCATTCTTTGCTGATCGTATGATATCAAAGGAAACTTTGCAAAGAAATTTTGTTATGCAAACAGTGAATGATGAGGTAGATACTACCAATGACGAGCCACTTGGTTTATTTTCATTGTGAATATTCTGGTCTGTTTTCATGAGTTTTAGTGAATACCATTAAAAGTGAAATCCTTGGGCAATGATGGTTGATGGAGGGTGTCTTGGACTCTTGGGAAAATTGAATTGGGAATGTTATTTTCCAGAGAATCTGATTATTTGGTGATGGTTTATCTCTCTTATGAAGTTAATTTTCCACCCAAAGGTTGTGATGTAGGGTCTAAGATGGATTTTCAAAGATTTTTTTTTTTTTTTTTTTGCTAGTTTAGAAACTTGGAATATTGGGCTCCTTGATCCCAAATGTAAACCCTTAAGGCCCAAAACTCCATTATTCCAAGTGAAGGATTCTTTTCAAAGTATTTCAGAATCCTATATCCAGTTCCAGTTAACTCTCTGAGCAAGGTGATGATTTTTTTTTTGTGGTTTCTGTCTTGAAACGAAGAAGGAAATATTCTTGGAAACCCCCCCTGTGGTTTCACCTTTTCATGGATGACCCATTTATGATATTTTCTGAACTGGATATCCCCATGTTACTAAACTCTGGAGGATAAGGTTCTTGCCTAGGAGATGGTTAGTAAGACTAAATTTATTTGTTAAAAAGATTTCATAATTTATGTCTATATCATTCGGTTAAAAAAACTGCCAATATATAGTGTGTGTTTAATTATATATAATAAAGGTATTATATTATAATGGACTTTTCTATTGTGTGCCCATGGGCACATGATAAGGATTAAAGATTCTCTTGTAATGTGTGTCAAATTAATAATTGACACACATTACAAGAGAATTTTTTAAAGATTCTCTTGTAATGTGTGTCAAATATTAATTTGACACACATTACAAGAGAATCTTTAAAAGATTTATTCAAAGATTCTCTTGTAATGTGTGTCAATTATTAATTTGACACACATTACAAGAAAATCTTTAATCCTTATCATGTGCCCATGGGCACACAATAGAAAAGTCCTATTATAATATTCATTTTTATTATTTTAGAAAGAATCATTTTCAATTGCATTAAAAAAATCATAAATAAATTCAAACAAATAATAGAGCATTATACTATATAATAACTAACCCAATTTACCCACATACGAAGTATCTCTCTCCCGTGATCCTATCACTCATCCGTAAAACACTTCATGGATGACCCATTTATGATATTTTCTGAACTGGATATCCCCATGTTACTAAACTCTGGAGGATAAGGTTCTTGCCTAGGAGATGGTTAGTAAGACTAAATTTATTTGTTAAAAAGATTTCATAATTTATGTCTATATCATTCGGTTAAAAAAACTGCCAATATATAATGTGTGTTTAATTATATATAATAAAGGTATTATATTATAATATTCATTTTTATTATTTTAGAAAGAATCATTTTCAATTGCATTAAAAACATCCATAAATAAATTCCTACCAAGAATAAAGCCTTATATATAATAACTAACCCAATTTACCCACATATCTCTCTCCCATGATCCTATCTCTCATCCGTAAAACACTCCATAGTTCCCCTTTTCTTTCCGTAGATTTCTAATTTATTTAAGGTATGCGTATGATCCTTTTTACTTATTATACAAATTTACTCCACCCTCACCTCTCATGTTGTTTATGATTAAAAAAAATTATTAATGATGATTGTTATTCATTTTTATTTCAAAAAATAGTATATAGTATATTTTCCAAATCATGTGTGTATTTGGGTTTTTATTTAATTTTTTATCGCTTTATAGATTTTAAACTAAAAAAAAACATGCTATCACCTTGCATCGCACGGGTGTACTGCTAGTATGATTAAAAATGGCCACAATGCCCTTATGCATACATACTCCCTCCGTCCGCCTAGTAAGTTCACACTTACTGTTTACACGTTAATTAAGGAGGGAGTATTATATTGAAAGTGTTGTGAGTGTGAAAATAAAATAGGAGAGAGAATGAGTGGAGGGAATAGTAAATTATAATGGTTTGTGAGTATTAAAATAATGTAGGAGAGAGAATGAGTGGAGAGAATAGTGATTTAAGGTTTCCTTTTTAGGAAAGAAACAAAGTGTGAACTTTGTAAACGGACGCCCAAAATAGAAAGTGTGAACTTTGTAAGCGGACGGAGGGAGTATATAGTAATTCCGCCTCTTCTACCACATTGTCCTTGCAGAAGTATTTAAATTGTTTGTTTTTGTGAATATACACTCGCTAGCATAGCCACCTTTTCGAACACGTCTGCGAGGGGTGTTCACCGTGTTGTGGTAGGAGAAAAACAAGGGCTACATCATACATGTAGTGGCAATATAGTCATTTACCTACTCCTTAATCTCCACCTCCTGACACCTTTTTTGTATGACCTGATTACGACAATGATATGATTTTTCATAAATGGATGCTAAATCTCAACCCAGTGTTCATTTCTTCTGCCATTGCAGTTTTGGAATGCTATAACTTAGATAGACTAGCAGGTTTGCGTCTGCTTGCAGACAGGCTATTTTGTTGTTTTAACCTGAGAAATCTAGGTTGCAATGGATCTCTTGTGCCTGTGGCAAGGCTTGTTTTATTCATTCCACTGCAAAACTTATATTCTCGTCCTTTCAGTTCAACATTTTGCAAATTTTATTAATATAGAAAGAATTGCATATGTGAATTTCTGCAGATTGCCATTGCTTTTACATACAGACTACATGGACAGATAGTCAACTGCAAGTACCGTAGCATCAATAAAAAGAGGTTTTGGCAGGTATTTCATTTAAGCTTTTCTCTGGGTTTCAGTTCTAAACGTGTAGCTGATGCGTACTATTAACAAGCTTTGAGTCTTCTTGCCTTACACTTTGTTACCGCCTGATAAACTTTCATGAGCCTAGAATTTGCTGTCCTTAAAAGTTGGTGATAAAACTTGTCAAGTCGTAGGCATTAAAAATGTACTCCCTCCGTCTCAAAATGTTTGTCCTATTTGACTTTTTTGTTGAACTTTGACCACAAATATATGACAATTTAATTATGTTCATGAAATTCTAAAAATTCCTATTGATTCACCATTAATAATATTATCAACAACAACTTTTAGAATTTCATGAACATTATTAATCTCTCATAAATTTGTGGTCAAAGTTCAACAAAAAAGTCAAATGGGACAAACATTTTGGGACGGAGGAAGTATACAACATGATTTTCATCACCATAAAAACATGTGATGTAAGAAATATTTAGCTTACTAGGTCAATATGCACACCGCTTTCATATTATATATATACTCCCTCTGTCCCATAGTAATATGCAAAAAGACACATTTTGATCGTTCCAAAGTAATCAACAAAGTTCCAAAATAGAATGAGACTCACTTGTTATACTCACAACAGTTACCCACTTACTTCACTTTCTCTCTCCAACCCAACTATCTACACTCACAAAACATCACCCTTTTCACTTTTTTTACTTAATTCTTGTGCCATACACATTTATACCTATTACTATGAGACGGAGGGAGTATATACTATGAGTAATAATTTTCCGTTCTTCGTACTCCCTTCACAAAAGCTTTGTTGGAAATTGTTTACCAAAAATAGTATGCATTCGGTGGTGTGGCCTTTATAGTTATAATGAGAGGCTAAGCTTAGTGTCTATTGTAGGACCAACCCATATCATTTGACATTGACGGGGAACGGGGAATACACCGACATCTTACATGTTTACACGCTACATACTTTTACAATTGTTGGTTTATGCTATTAAGGTTCTAGATTTTAACTGGATATTGTAAGTTAAGAATATACTCCCCCTGTTCAACGTTATGAGTCCACTTTAAAAGTCAATCGTTTTATTTTGTAATTTTATGTCCTTGTATCAAATTATGATTTTTATTGACTTGGAGAAGGTGTATGATAAAGCGCCAAGAGAGGTACTTTGGTGGGATTCAGCAAAAAAAAAGACATTTCACGAAAATATATTGGCAATCATCAAGGACATGTGTGACAAAGTTAGCACAAGTGTGCGGACTATTGTTGGGAAGACATAAGAATTCCCTATTAAGATCAGAGTGCATCAGTGTTTGCACTTATTCCTTTTCTCTTTTGCTATATTCATGGACGAATTAACGAGGTCAATTCAAGACGAGTTATTGTGGTGTATGATGTTAGCATGTGATATTGTGTTGAAAGTAAGTTGAAATTGTGGAGACATAGTTCGGCATCTCGAAGTTTTAGACCGAGCAAAAGCAAGACTGGATATTTGGACTGTGAGTTTAGCAGGATTGGAAATAGAGAGGGAGAGACAATCTCCTTAGATGGGAAGATTGTCCATGCTTCTAATTTGTTTTCCAACTATTTTGGATCTATTATCCAGAAAGACGGAGAATCAGATAGAGACGTGACTCACATAATCCAAGCAGGTTGATTGAATTGAAAGAGTGCCAAGAGTTTCTATGAGATCAGTGGCGGAGCCACTTGCATTGAAATGGGTGAGCTGCCCCCCTTTAGTTCCGGAGAATGCCAAAAAAAAATTCCCTTACAGATGATGACAAAAATTTATGTCGATGATGGAGTTTGATTTGTATTTTTTTTCAATTGCTTTTCTATTTTAATTTCTTTTTTTATATTTTTACTATTTTTTGGGATTATTATCGTCTAGTCCTCCACCCTGATCAAAACTACCATTTAGGACAATAGTTTTGGAAATTAATCACCTAGTCCATTGTTCAAAATCAATATTATCATAGGTCCAGAAACTATTTATACATTATCTAAATGACAGAACTACCCCTAAGCTCCAATAAAATCCACCCTCCCCTCCCATCAGGATGGATGACTATTTGGTAATCGCCCCATTTTTTCCGGTTTTAATTCATTTTCAACCATCGTATTTTCATCCGACTTTTACTTCAACCATCATACTTAATTTTTTTTTGCAAAAAAACCACTTTACTTCGGAAAACCTCCTATCACATCCAAAAATTCATGTCTAATCTGTCACTAATCCGTGCCCCAATATGTGAATTTTGGGTTGGGATGAGATGTTTTTAAAGTAGAGTGGTTTTTTGTGCAAATAATAAAATATGACGACTAAAGTGGAAGACGAGTGAAAGTACGATGGTTGAAAAATAATTTATACCTTTTTTTTTTCTTATTTTCCCCTAAATATCTTCCCACCTAATTCATCTTTTAAATTTCTTTGTTAGATTTGTTTTATAATTTTTGTTTTCAATTTTATATTTTACTTATATTTTATAAAACTTTTTTTCCCCGCCTCTTTTCTTTGAATATGATGTTTCATGTTAGCCAACCCTAAATCATTTGAGGACTAAGACTTCGTATTGTTGGATCAAAAGCAGCCTCTTGCATTTAAATGCAAGGGAAGACTGTCTACATTAAGATCGTGTGGGCCCAACCCTTTCTTGGATTCCACACATAGCGGGAGCTTTTGTTGCAACAAATTACCCTTTATGCCTTCGTATCTCTTTTGGTTTATGCAATAAAACTATCATATTTTGATTCTGAAAGAAAAAAAATTGAGAAAAAGCCAATATTTCTAGCATAATTATGAAAGTGAACTCTTTAAGTGAAACATCCCAAAATGGAATAATGGACTTTTAGAATGGAGGGATTACAACTTTTTAGAAGTTAAATATAATATTGAGATTTTAGATTGTGTCCATTAGACCAGCCAAAGAATGTACATGATGAAATCCTATACCACCTAGCAAATTCTTTTTTCATGTATCATTCCCCAACACTTTTTAAATTCTCACAAACAATGATATGTTCTGTGATTAGCCAATGCAATTTAAGAATGACCTTTTGAGCCGTTCTGCCATGTAAGACACCAACACCTTGACAATTAACACATTGGACACCGTGACAGGAAATCATCCTAGAAAGTTTCACATCGCACGTTATCTGGCATGCTATATAAGAATATACAACATATAATTTTATTATATGTGTGTATGTAAAACAATAAATAACATAAACGGTTAATATATCAATAGAAAGAGCATTAACAGTTTTTCTTTTCATTTTTACGGGTAAATGAAAATATTATCTGCATAATTGATTAAACCCGACAGTTCTGACGTTGGGGTCCCAGGGAATGAAACGTGACACCCTGGCCTCCGGAGGTGTCGCTTTGCTAGCCATGTAAGAATCATAAGTAGAGGCGATCAACCCCTATTTGGAAAATCTTATGTGTGAATTATGTAGTCAAATCAACTTTTTTTAGTATTGAAAAGAGTTACATATTTGTGTTCTCAGGGTCAGTGGTGACATAAGCACGGCCTTGTAGAACTCTCTCTCGCTCTCAGTTTCTTATAGACTTCTCATATTTGAAGAACTATGCTTCACCCAAAAATTATTTTAGGATTAAGACTTTGTTGTTGTTTTATACTTTCACCATAATCTGAAAGCTTAAAATTTGCATTTTCCCTGATCAACTGTCTATTAGAAAATAGAGTTACACTTAATTTGACTTATAGCTATAACATATATGTATGTATTTTCCTCAGGTGAAGGGTTCAGAAAGGATATTGTATGGACTGGATGACTTGCATGATTCAGATGAGATAATCATAGTAATTGTGCCACCCAATGTGTCGTATTACAGCTACTCTCCATTAAAAATGAGTGCTAATTCTTCAATTGTGGTCGTAGGTTGAAGGAGAAACAGATAAGCTGTCCTTGGAGGAGGCTGGGATATTTAATTCTGTTAGTGTTCCCGATGGTGCACCAAATAAAGTTTCACAAAAGTTACCATCAATGGAACTGGTTTGTATTGACCTTAAACTCGTACTCCTATCCCGTAATGATGTTCCCACTTTTTTAGTTGTTAATTTGAATAAACTTTGAGCAATAATTTTAGCTTAATTGAGTTATCCTAATGAAAATCTAAAAATTGTATTAATAGTATTTATAAAGGTGTATCAATAAAAAATATTAGATTTTTATTATGATAATTAAATTAACCTAAATTATTGCCATTGTTCATTCAAATTAAAAGCTAAAAAGGTGGGAGCATCATTCTGGGAAAGACCATCAAAATGATATTCCCACTTTTTTGTTGTTGTTGTTAATACGATAGAACTTTGAGCAATAATTTTAAATTAATTTAATTATCCTTATGAAAATCTAAAATTTGTAATTGATGAACCATTAAGATTACTATCAATAGCAACTTTTAGAATTTCATGAGCTAAATTAGATTTTCATTTTTTTGTCAAAATTCAATCGAGTTGACCATGGAAGTCAAACTAGAATAAGTTCTTTTGAGTAGTTTTTTGTTGCTAACAATATCTGTCGGATCCCTCCTCTTCTAGAACTTCTAGGAGAGAGCTTGTTTTTTGTCATGTTAACAATTGGAAGTAAGCTTAAGCCTTAGTTTCCTAATAACATTCTCAAATGAAACAGAAAATCATCATTTAGTTATCATGCTCTTCCAACAAGCTAATAAGATTTCTTGTAGCTGTGGATCAATATTTTTTTGTAACATGGTCATTTCCTTTTAAAACTTGAGCAGATGACTTCATCTTTGAGTTTTATGATCTTGTTGGGTAAAATACTTATCATAGAATGCAATACGATTCCTTGTACAAAAAATTTCTACTTAATCATTTGTTCGTCTCTCTTCCCTTCCCTTCACTGATCTCCATCTGTCTTTGTTGCTACTGATTCAGATAGTACCAAACCAAATAACCAATAA
The DNA here is from genome assembly GCA_022495995.1 of Adenophora triphylla var. japonica. Classification (NCBI taxonomy): domain Eukaryota; kingdom Viridiplantae; phylum Streptophyta; class Magnoliopsida; order Asterales; family Campanulaceae; genus Adenophora; species Adenophora triphylla. Next base: position 107,573 of record JAFEMH010005687.1, read on the forward strand.
AGGTCCATAACCTGCGATGAGCTATTGAGGTACTTAAGATCCGTTTTGCAACCTGAGACTAGTTTTTTGTTTGAGAAGAAGAGGCAATCAGTAGGATTGATTGTCTCCCGAACCAAACCTATTGTCAGCACATGCACGGAGAGACGTGGTGGATGGAAAGAACTTTTTGAACCCATTTTTCAGATTCTAATTGGGATGGTAGTGGTTGTTAGCATTTCAGTTTGATGTTCTGTTTATGAATTTGATTGCTCTTGCGACAGTCAGGCATGGGGACCTGGCTATCAGCTTACTGAACTTTATGGGGGTTGATTGACACATTTTTTCAATCTTCGAGGTTTGTCCTGATGTTGGCTAATCTTGACGGACTATTATGTGAGTATTGATATCCGAGTTGTATTGGCAGAAGATGGAAAGTATACTTGAGAACATTGTGGGACATAGTGTGACCATTGTATTCACCCAAATTGATTGATGTTACGTTTGCAGGTTGTTAGATCTAATTTCACCAAATAGAGATCTTTAATACAGGTGAAAATGGGTAGTTTAGGTAAAGGACACCTTGTTGAAACATGCCTTCTGATACAAAGGAGGCAAGTTTAAAAATGATGATAAGATGGTCGATACCGGTATTTGGTCGGATAATATGGAGGATATGGATATAGATTCGACTTGGACTAAGATGAAACATACCATAAAGGAGGTGGCGAAAGAAGTCCTTGGAGAATCTAGAGGAAACGGGCCACCAAGTAAGGACACATCATGGTGGAACGAGGAAGTAAAACAAGCAATAAGGGGCAAGCGAGAATGCTACAAATTATTGGGGAAATGTAGGAGCGACGAGAACTATGAGAAGTATAAGGAAGCTAGAAGAGATGCTAAGAAAGCAGTAAGAGACGCAAGAGCAAAGGTGAATCAAAAACTTTATGATAAGTTGAATACAAAAGAAGGGGAAAAGGACATCTACAGAATCGCTCGTATGAGGGATAAGAGGACACGAGATATTGGGACAGTTAAATATGTGAAAGACGTAGATCAAAGAGTTCTAGTCGGGGATAAAGAGATAAAAGATAGATGGAGTTCGTACTTTGATACCTTGTTCAATGGCGGTCAAGAGCAGGATATTGGAGATTTAAATATCTCTTCGAGTATGGTTAATCGAGATTTTATGTGGAGAATTCAAAAGAGTGAAGTGGAAATGGCAATGAAAAAGATGAGATTGAAGAAAGCTGTAGGACCGGATGGTATACCAATTGAGGTTTGGAGATGTTTCGGGGAGAGGGGTATAGATTGGTTAACAACGCTATTTAACAAGATATGGAGAATTAATACAATACCATTGGAGTGGCGGAAGAGTACTCTGATCCCTTTGTATAAGAACAAAGGTGATGTCCAAGATTGTGCCAACTATCGGGGGATCAAACTAATGAGCCATACTATGAAACTTTGGGAAAGAGTCACAAAGGCCGAGAAAAATTGTGGATATTTCGGATAACCAATTTGGGTTTATGCCGGGAAGATCGACTATGGAGGCAATATATCTTATGAGACAAACCATGGAGAAATATAGGGATCAAAAGAAAGATTTGCATATGGTTTTCATTGATTTGGAGAAGGCGTATGATAAAGTGCCAAGAGAGGTACTTTGGTGGGCATTAACAAAGAAGGGTGTTTCAAAGAAATATATTGATATTATCAAGGACATGTATAATGGAGTTAGTACTTGTGTACGCACTAGTGTTGGAAAAGACGAAGAGTTCCCTATAAAGATTGTAGTGCATCAAGGTTCCGCCTTAGCCCCTTTCTTTTGCTTTGATAATGGACGAATTGACGAGGTCGATCGAAGATGATATACCGAGGTGTATGTTGTTCGCGAGATGATATTGTCCGATTGATGAGACAAGAGAGGGTGTTGAAAGTAAATTGGAGTTGTGGAGACACACTTTGGAATCTCGAGGTTTTCGACTAAGCGAAGCAAGGCTGAATATTTGGAGTGTAAGTTTAGCAGTAGTTGGAAGTAGGGAGGCGGGCGGTCACATTTGATGGAAATATTGTCCAAGCTTCGAGTTTTTCGCTATCTTGGATCCATTATCCAAAAGGATGGAGAATTAGATGGTGATGTGGCTCATAGGATTAAAGCAGGTTGGTTGAAGTGGAAGAGTGCCACAGGGTTTCTATGTGATCGCGGCATGCCCAATAGATTAAAGGGAAAATTCTACCGCACGGCTATTAGGCCGACATTGCTTTACGGCATCGAATGTTGGGCCGTGAAACAGTGTCACGTGCATAAGATGAATGTGGCGGAGATGCGTATGCTTCGATGGATGTGCGGTCATACAAGAAAAGATCGATTGGGGAATGAGGTGATTAGAGGTAAAGTAGGAGTTGCGCCCATTGAAGATAAAATGAGGGAGAATCGTCTGAGGTGGTTTGGACATGTGAGAAGGAGACCGAGTGATGCACCGGTTAGGAGGCCGGAACAGTGGAGAAATGATAAAATGGCGAGGGATAGGGGAAGACCTAAATAAACTTGGATTAGAGCGATTGAGAATGATATGGGTTTACTTGGAGTGGATGAAAGTATGGTGTTGAAGAGGCCGGAGTGGAGGGCAAAAATCCATGTGGGGGGCTGATTTATTTATTATTGTTATTATTATTATTATTATTATTATTATTATTATTATTATTATTATTATTATTATTATTTTTTAATTTTTTTAATTTTTTAATTTTTTTTTTCCCAACAACCTTTTCTCACGATGACATATGAGGATTCATGTTAGCCGACCCCAAATTATTTTGGGACTAAGGCTTTGTTGTTGTTGTTGTAAATTAATTAAGGGGTAGAGAATCTCTTGCTAGTGGTTTTCAGGGACAATAAACCTGAACACTCTGTATATCTTTACATGGGAGGCATAAGAGGTACACCTACCTAGTCAGAACAAGTATTATGGACTAGCGTGTTGACAAGAACTCTAATTCAACCATGCCAATCTAGAGTGATGTAGAGGACATAGCTCAACCTAAGAAGTTCATAATGATTTTTCGAATGTTAGATTTAGATGAGAAGTAGGAATGATTTGTTGGATATTAGATTTAGATGAGAAGTAGGATGTAATTTAATCTTACTCCCTCCGTGCTCCGTCCCAAAATGATGTTCCTGTTAGGGATTTGGGGGGTCTCACACCCACCTAGCCCATACTAGCGGTCACAACTATATGGAGAATTAATCAAACACACACAAATAATGTGATGAAAGAGATAACACAAAGATTTGGATACCCTGTTCGTCACACATGATTACATCTAGGGCGTTGCCAAACCAGAATATTCACTATGATCAATAATATATGATGGTGTTTATAACTTTGCACATGCAATTGCCACATGTACTAGCATGGCCACTCTCCCCTCACATATCTCTTCTCACTAGAAGAACTCACACAACTTGGTCATGGCTAGGGTTGCAGGATTGCCCTAAGGCTTTCCAATGCCCCCGGCCCCTCTTGACTCTCTTTTGTATCTCTCCCTTTTGTATCCTAGCTTTTCCCTCAAGCACACATAATGATATGAGCATAACATTGTTTATATAGGGTTCAATGTATAAAACCTAAACTTAAACCAATTGGCTGCGGACAGAAGAAGTAAAACTACAAAGGAATTAGGAAACCTACGCACTAAGGAGATTCGGCCCAACTTGCTTCCGGCCTCATGCGCCCGCATAGGGCGGCCACATGGCATTCAGAATATTCCTCCATACAATCCGCAATCCAGTTATGCGCCACTGCTCTTGGTTTTGGTTCATCTCTCCGTGGTTTTCACTCCACAACCCAACATTTCCCACTTTTTTTTGTTGTCACTCTAATGAACTTAGATCAATGATTTTAGGTTAATTTAATTATTCTAATGAAAATCTAAAAAAGTGCTATTGATAGTATTTATAATGGGTATCAGTTGCAAGTTTTAGATTTTCATTAGGATAGTTAAATTAAGCTAAAATTATTGCACAAAGCTCGTTCAAGTAACAACAAAAAAGTGGGAACATCATTCCGGGTGAGAGGGAGTAGTTGCTGTAGAGTAAAGATTTGGAATCTTTGTCTGATACAATATCCAGGGTTTCTAGTTACATGAAGCGTTAGTGGTCGGCCGATTTGTTTTTGAGGTGGCATCTATGGTGCTAGATATTAAGGGTCTTAAAAGTGCTGCATAGATTAATATCATTTCCCTGCTTATGCAAAACTGGGTTAAGCATCCTGAATAAACTGTAAAACGTATCATAGGTGTATTTCACTAGTCTATATATATATATATATATATATATATATATATATATATTAGTGTGCTATTTAAAGTCCACAAACATACTACTGGGCACCAACATCATGCACTTTTCGGTGAGCCTGTGGTAAGCCCAGTTAGACCCAAGGTGCTTGTACTCAGTTGCTAGTGTGTGGTGCTTTGTAGCGAACTCGGTTTTCGGCCTCGGGTCTTTACATACTTTGAATTATCTTTTTTGACGTGCAAACAAAAGTGTTATAATGAAATTGTTGTATCTCACCAAATGCTCAGTTTTGCTATCAACTTGGTGATAAAATTTAGTTTTCTGTTCCATCATCTTTTAATCTAAAATGACTCTTTAGATTATTTATCATTTTCTTGTGCATATTTTAATACTCGTTTGTGAAGCTAGGACACCAGATTTAACTATATATGGAACTGCAAAGAGTATCTCGACAAGGTCTGTATTTTGTTTGTTTTCCTCGTCATTAATTTATTTCCAGAGCGTTTTTCTGTTTTGTTTCCAGTAATATTCTTGTTTCCTTCACCTGAAAGTGAAATTCCAAGATGACATGCTCACATCTGGTTTTGTTCTTCTGTTCTTTTTTCATTGTCCACTCTAGGCATTGCGAATCATCCTGGCAACAGATGCTGACAAACCTGGTCAAGCTTTAGCTGAAGAACTTGCACGCCGCCTTGGAAGAGAGAGGTTTGAAAACAGACGCAAAGTAGAGTGTTTGGAGTCAATATTTCTTCCTAAAACAAGTCTAATTGTTTAAACATCTGTCTGAACAATTTTACCGTTGAAGAACTTATCCCACATCGGGAGTTAACAAGCCTAGCCTTCAATACATAAAGATCCTGGGCTACTCCTCTCATTGCCAATTGGTTTTGAGACGGAACCCCAAACTTTATCACTTACCTTGGGCAGATATTCAAACTGTTAAGAGTCTGGGCTGCAACTTGACTCTCAGAAATATAGTTTTAGCAAGTATATGTGAACAGTATGCAGGCTAGCCATCTAGTAATGCACTCTGTGCCACTTAGACAATATCTTGTGGGAAAGGGAATAAGGGATGATAGGCTTCCACTAGTTCACGGAAGGGAAAGGCGTTGGGGGAAAGGAAGTGCATCATTCCTTCAGGAGTCACCATCTTTGCAAATTGTAGACTCAAAATGAATGAATGAGCATTTTACTTTTTACTATTTTCACTTTAAAGAACACCATTCATCTCTCACGGATAAAAAACAAATATGCCTCATTATGCTTATCATTATTATCTCAACCAAAAGAAAGGGAGAAATGGCATCTTGGTTTTGCAAGGATAACTCAGTTATTTGTAGCTTTCCTTCTAATACTTTATTTTTCCTTCTTGGTCACTACAGAAAATCTAGTACTCTTGCTGTCCCAGAATAAGTGGCCTCTGTTCCATTATGAGACGTCCTAAACTAAGTAGCTCTTTTCCGTTTAGAGAGACTTTCGTGTGCTAATTGTCTATAATGCCCTCTTAACATGTGGTTGAAAAAAGAACAAGATTTATTGATCTGACACCACTAAAGAATACAGAATGATAGTAAGGAAAAAGTCGGTAGAGTCTTATACTCTTTTAAAATGTAAAGTCAAAAGGGATACTTTCTTTGGGATGGAGGGAGTATCTTATCTTATCTAGTACATTTTGCTTTCAGATGTTGGCGTGTGACTTGGCCAAAGAAAGATGAGCTTGGAACTTTCAAGGATGCAAATGATGTATGTCATACCTTCTTCTCCTTTAATTGATTATTATCTTATTATCATATATTTTGTGGAAGTCTATTTACATCAAGCCCTGTGAGTCTGACCAGCCCTGGACCAGATAGCCCTTTTTTTAAAATCTTGTTATCATATATATTGGTGTGGTATTTCCTGAGCTCCATTTGTTTACTGGAACTAATCCTATATCATTTAGGATTGTTTACTGGGCATATGTTTTGGTAATATGACTTGCTTTTAGTCTGTACAAATACTATCAAGTTACCAACTCATTTAGAGCTTAAGTTGTTGGAGAGGCGCCAAACAATGTTTATCAAGTGTAACCATCCTTCTCGAACTAATATTATGAGAGAATTAATATTGGGAAAACTTGATCATATTATTGATGTACTATTGTATATATACAAGAGGAATCCTAACCTAACTTGGAGTCCAAGACAATTACAATTTGGAAAGGATTACAACAATAAATAGGAAATTATATACAAATAAAGGTAATCTTCTATTTATCTCTATCATGCCCCCGCAAGATGGACGACCGGTTAACAAGTCCAATCTTGGAGACAATTTCTTGGAAGGGACCTCGGCCGAGTGGTTTAGTAAGCAGATCAGCTAGCTGATCTCGACTGGAAATAAAAGACACCCGAAGCTTCTTGTGTTGAACATGTGCGCGAACAAAGTGATAGTCTAAACCAATATGCTTCATACGGGAATGGAACCTCGGATTGGCAGCAACATAAGTAGCTCCCACATTGTCACAATAAATAGCTGGTGGAGAATTTGGGAAGTAACCAAGTTCTTTGAGCAAATTTTGGACCCATAAAATTTCAGCAGTCGTAGCAACAATTGCACGATACTCTGCTTCAGTGGAGGAGCGAGCAAGAGAACGTTGCTTTTTGGAACTCCAAGAAATAGGATTTTTGCCCAAATAAACAATGTAACCAGTAGTAGAAATATAATCATCCTTGTCACCTGCCCAGTCGGCGTCCAGTGAAAGTATGAACAGTAAGGGGAGAATCACGACGAATGAGTAGTCCATGATCAGAAGAACAAGCCAAAAACCGAAGCAACCGTTTGAGAGTAACCCAATGCTCAGTAGTAGGGCGGTGCATGAATTGAGCAAGGCGATTGACAGCAAAGAAAATGTCAAGGCGAGTAAGGGAGAGATACTGAAGACTCCCAACAAGAGCACGGTACTCAGTCGGATTGGATAAGGGAGTGCCAGAGGAGAGAGTAAGAGACGGATGTGTGAGCATGGGTGTGGACACATGTTTAGAATTTTCCATGTGTGCCCGAGTAAGTAAATCCTGAACATAACGATGCTGACCGAGTAAAATACCATCTCTATGAGGAAGAACCTCGACACCCAAGAAATAAGATAGAGACCCAAGATCCTTGAGAGAAAAACGAGAGGAAAATTTGGAGATAAAAGAAGTGAGAAAGGAAGAATTGGAACCAGTGATGATAATATCATCAACATAGACAAGAAGAAGAATGAAACCTTGAGAATGACGCAGTATAAAAAGAGAAGAATCAGAAATGCAATTTTTGAACCCAAGAGAAAGAAGATAAGAACGAAGTTCATTGTACCAAGCCCTAGGAGCCTGTTTAAGACCATAAAGAGCTTGGCGCAATTTACAAACATAAGAGGGATGAGAGGAACTTACAAAACCCGGAGGTTGAGCCATAAAGACCTCCTCAGTAAGAGAACCTTGTAACAAGGCATTATTGATATCAACTGTTGGTCCCAAAGGTGGCAACAAGGGTGAAAATACAGCTAGAGGGGGGGGGTGAATAGCTGTTTAAAATTTTTCGCCCTCTATTAAAAACTAAACCTCTTGCTTACAAAATCCTCTTGCAGTTGATAACAGACTGCAAGTGATAGTGTAAAATGCACAGCGGAATTATAGAGTGTAAAGCGGTTTTAGAGGCGGTTTGTAAATTGCGGTTTTGATATGCGGTTTTGGGAAGTGCAGTTTTACAAACACGTGAGGTTTTGACTTTGTTAACTCCAAACACTATTTCACAATAATGGATAACTAAATAAAGATCAAACAGAGAAACAGAAAGATAATTAGTAAGCACAAGTAAATATAAATGCAGAAAGTAAGAACACAATATTTGGAGTGGTTCAATCGATAAACGATCTACGTCCACCACCAAGATGGTTAGTCTTGGATTTCTAAGAGAGATTTTATATTAAGTATTTGAGAGATTACAAAGTACAATAAAATCTTTTCTATGAAGAACAAATCCAAAACTATAACGGTGTATCTCGAAGTGTTTAATCTATGTGATTAGAACAAATGAGGTGTGTGTGTGAGGACAAGATCAAGGCTCTTTAAATCATGAGATGTAGAGCTCAATGATTCTTGAATGTGTTAAGGCTTGATTTACGGGTGAGGGAATATTTCTTGAAGTATGAAGATGAAGATTCAAAGGGTTGAACAATTTCGCGAGCTTCAAACACATGAACACGGCACTTCTCAATTTTTCAAGCAATCTTCAAATGGTGAAGATTAGGGGTATTTATACCCAAGCATCAAGAAACTAGCCGTTGGATACATTTGTAAGGACAAGTGATGCAATCCTATTGGTCCACAAGAACCACTTTTGTCCTTTACAGTGCTGAGATAAAGGCGATCGAGCTCCACCGCAAGCAATGAGGTTAGGACACTGTCACCTTTTCAAGATCCTTGCGAGATCTTCTCGACATTGAATCACGTGACAAGATTTGGTGGTTGACTTTTGATATTTCGACGTGGATTCCAACGGATAAAAAGTGGTTCACTTCAAGTAGCCAATCATTGGATGCGGTTGGTGAGACGCGGTTAGGAACATGCGGTTTTGCTACACTAGGAGGTTGCTTGGATGCGGTTGCACATGAACTGCACAGGTGCGGTTCAAGGGCGGTTGCATGCGGTTGGTTCAAAAGGCAGATTCAAGGTAGAACTACACTTGCGGTTTACAAGTAGACGTGTCCATTTTATAAACCGAACCGGCCAACCGGGAGGTTGAAAACCGGCCAAAACCGGTCAAAACCGGTCAACGGCGGTTAACCGGAACCGGCTAACCGAAACCGGTAATTGGCCGGTTCGGTTAAGGTTTGAAATTTTGAAAAACCGGCCAACCGCCGGTTAACCGCCGGTTTTGGCTTGCTCGGCCGAGTCATATGAGTTGCTCGGCCGAGCATAACCTTCCAAGAGTGTTAATTTTCAATAACGGTCATGCTCGGCCGAGTCATATGAGTTGCTCGGCCGAAGCGTAACGCCGTAACTCATTCCAACTAGCCTACTTTTTCAAACTAGCCGTTATGTTCACCACCACCACCACCACCACCACCACCACCACCACTACTACTACTACCAGTACCACCACCACCACCACTACTACTACCACTACTAGTACTACCTCTCCTACTAGTCTACACCACCACCATCACCACCACCACCACTACCACCACCACTACTACCACCATCACTACCACCACCACCACCACTACTACTACTACCACTACTATTACTATCACCACTACTACTACCGCTACTACTACCACTCCTACCAATACCACTACTACCAGCCTACGCCACCACCATCACCACCGCGCCTTGCCCACTACTACTACCAGCTACTACTACTACAACCATCACTACTACCGCTACCACTACCACTCCTATCTCTACCACTCCTACCAATACCACTACTACTAGTCTACACCACCACCATCACCACCAACACCACTACTACTACCACTACTACTACTACCACCACCACTACTACCGCTACCTACCACTACCACTACTATCGGTCTACATCACCAACATCACCATTCACCACCACCACAACTCCTATTACCACTACTACTACCACCACTACCACTACCGCTACTACCACCACTACTACTACCACTCCTACCGGCTACCACTACCACTCCTATCAATACCACTAGGTCCAGTCCACTACTACCAAACTACCACCACCACTCCTACCAATACCCTCGTTGTAATTGTATTTTAATTAATAAAATTTAAGGGTACCGTCGCTTTTTTCTTTTATATACTTAGTTTCTTTTAAAAAAGTTAAGTTTTATTTCTTTCAAAATTCATAACTTTTTTTATAAACCTTTTTCAAAAAATGTATGTAGATAACTTAAGTTTAAAATAGTCTTATATATCGAAAAAAAAATTGAAAAAATTAAAAGTTAACTTTTTCAAAAAACCGTTAACTTTCATTTCTTTAAAAATTCATAACTTTTTTTATAAACCTTTTTGTAAAAAATGTGTGTAGTAAACTTAAGTTTAAAATAGTCTTATCTATCGAAAAAAAATTGAAAAAAAATAAAAGTTAACTTTTTTCAAAAACCGTTAAAAAAATTAAGCGAAAAATGATATGCTCGCCGAGCAACACCAAAGACTCGGCAGAAAGCAACCCTCAACCCCTAAACCCACTAAAAGGGTTGCTTTCGGCCGAGCGAGAGCAAAAGACTCCTACGAGCAACCCTCAAAACCCTAAACCCTAAAAAGGGTTGCTCGGCGAGCAACACCAAAGACTCGGCCAGAGCATATCCAAACCGTCAAACCGGAGGTTAACCTGATAACCGATTAAAACCGTAAACCGCCTAAACCGTAACCGGTTGAGCCGGTTAGGCGGTTCGGTTCCGGTTTGGATTTTAAGGGCTTAAAAACCCAGCCAGGTTGGCCTGTAGCAGCGGTTTCCTGGCAGAGCCACGTCTATTTACAAGTGCGGTTTATAGGGGCGGTTTTGAATACTGCTTTGGGCTATGACCTTGCTTCCAATGAATCTTGTGCCGGTCTTGAGCCTAAGATTAACCTATTCTATAAAATGGACTTAGCTAAAAAATTGAAGTCTAAGCTTCATTACATAGGGTCCTAAAGTCCTTAAAATAGACAGGAGGTTATGGTATCAATCAAATCTAATACAAACTAGGAGGGTTAAAACATGCATACCCAACAATCTCCCCCTATTTGATTGATGCCATTACCTACTATAACTAAAGCAATCATTGTACTTGGTAAAAACATGTCCATAAGAATTAACATGGTAATTCATGTCCCAAGTCAATGCACACACTTAGCTTAAGCTATAGATTTCTATACTTTCTAAACGATAAAAATTTACAATATGGAAAGTTATAGAAATGCATTCAGTGCACTTAAAAATTGTGAGTTTAAGTTCAAAGTGCGGTTTAAACTGAATGTTTAAACATCAATTCAAAATAGTGATTTTAAGTTGGAAAATATTTGAATGAGGTTATCAACCATAAGAGGTTTCATTGTTCTACAAACAAGCGGTTTGATATGAACAAGGTTTTGGAACCAATGATGCATTTTTCATTACTACCCGATGCGGTTACATTTCTGATGGTAGAGAAGCAAAATACTGAAAGGTTTCAAAAACAAAAGAAAGTTGGACAAAAATACGTATGGAGTGCGGTCCAACAAGACAAAATGAGGTCGGCCAAAAGGAAAGAAATTACAAGAAAAGCGCGGTCCTAATGCGACGCGGTCGGTGATGAGGCGGTTGATGATGATGCGCGGTTGCTCTCTCGGTTGATTCACTTCCCGGTTTGAAGCAACCGCGGTCCTGATGAAGGTACGAAGGCCGAGCTTTCACCTCTGATATTTCTTCTTAAAGCTCGAGGTCTTCAACCTCGCCTTGCAAGAGTAGTCTCAACGGTTCGAAGTGCGGTTTCTGGTCAAGCGGCGGCGGTTCCAACAAAGATCAACCGATCTGGAGTTTGCGCATCAACACTCTCCTTGATCTCGAGTAGTGAATCCTTGATACGAGTGCCTTGAAAGAATTGTAGAATGTGAAGATCTCATCTGAATGGCCACAGTTTGAGTAGATAGAGCATCTCTCGATGGGTCCCGAATCAAGCTGTTACATTCGGATTGGACTTGATTCTTTGATGGAGTTGTCGAAGCTTGAGGTTGAAGCACCTTGAGGTTCTCAAATCTGAAGGAAATGTCACCATCAAAAGTGGTTACTGCTCCTTGAAATCTTGTCTCCCACTATGTTGAGGTCAACATTTATTACATCTTTTAGGGAGTCCAGTTCGAGTGAAGATTTTCAAATTGCAAGTCATCCAACGCGGTTTGAGTAGGGGCGAGTGAGTGGATGCTACTGCGGTTGCGGTTGAGGATGGGAATCTTCAAGAGTTTTCATGAAAGAAATCAGAGCAGCATTGGTTGAAGAAACAAACTCATCAGATAGCTTGGAAAGCATCTCTTGGAGTTGAGTCTTAGAAACCGCATCACCCATAGCTTTGAGCACTCCTCTTGCTAAATCTTCTTTAAAAGCTTGAAAGCACTCAGTAGCTGCGGTTTTGACAGCTTCTGTGGAAACTCTCTCCCCCTTAATGGTATCAATCATTTGGGCTTTCATGATTGCCAGTTCAGTGGCTTGAGAGTCCACTTTGGAAAGAAGGATGCGGTTGGAGGCTTCAAGGTTGGCATTGGATGCGGTTAAGGCCATGTTAGATTCAGTGAGTTTAAGCATATGGCCTTGGTTTACAACCAACTGTGATTGAATCAGTTGGAGGGTGGAAAGAATTTGGAGGTAGTCAGAAGGAGCGGTTTGAAGGGTTGGAATTTGGGTAATTGAGGGAGGCGGTTGAGATTGGGTTGGAGGTGCGGTTTGGGATAAGGGGTTTAGGAGTGTTGTGAAAAGACGGCTGGCTGGGACAGTAAAGGGTGAAGCGGTTGGAGGAGGAATAGGTTGAGTTTGGGTTAAAGGAATGGAAGCGGTTGGAATTGGGATGGAAGGAATGGGTGCGGTTGAGATAGGTGCGGTTGAGGTAGGTGCGGTTGAGGGTGGAATGTTGGTGGTTGGAATTCCAGAAGTGATAGGGTTGGAATTTGTGGAGGAACTGGTAGTGTGAATTTCAACAGAGGGGGTTTTCTGTTGAATAGGTGTAGTTTGTGGAATGGGGGAAGTTTGAGGAGGTGGAGGAGTATTGACGCGGTTAGGGGATGGTGATTTAGGAGGAGGGAATTTTCAGGAGGTGGAGTAGGCTCGCGGTTTGGTTAGAAATGGAGATGGGTGGAGTGAGATGGGAGTAAGGCGGTGTTTGGGCGCGGTTTGAATGGTGAATGGATGGGGAGCGGTTGGAATGTTGAGGTGATGGAGTTGGGGATTTGTTCTGTCTAGAAGAAGAATGAGATTGTGTAGAGGATTTTGATGATGAACTTGTAGAGGAAGGGGAACTGGAATGGGATGAAGATGGTGAAGGAGTTGGTGGTTTAGAAACAGGTGAAGAAAGCGTTTGGGGCCTTTGATAGGGGTCCTTTTAAGGGCAATCTGCTTAACCCTTTTTGGTTTCTCCCCACGAGCGGTTGCGGCTCTTTGCGGTTGAGGAGGAGAATGCGGTTCGGGAGTTGGTGCTTTGGCGGGGATTTTTGCGGGGATGGATGATGGGAGTGGATAGGAGATTGAGGAGGGGTTTGGGTAAGCGGTTTGGTTTGTTGCGGTTGAGAAGGAGGCGGTTGGGGAATTGGATCCTTGGATTTTCCTTTGGCTGCTTCCCTCTCAGCCCTTTCCCTCTCAAGTCTCTCAAACTCAGCTTTGTAGAAGATAGACAACTCCTCGTCATCGGTCATCTGGCCAAATCGGCTGAGTTTGCTTGGCCTTCTTAGCCACGGCCACTAATGGAGCAATGGCATTATCCTCTTCTTCTTCTTCATCATCCTCATCAATGAGGACATCTTCTTTTTCTCTTTCTCTTTCCTTGGCTTCTTCGGCTTGAGCTGCACCAGTGAACCACGCGGTTGAGAGGGTGCGGTTGAGGTAGGCTTAGGGAGCGGTTACTGCGGGGGCCTTCCTCTTCCTTGAGGCCTTCTTAATAGCTTTTCCCGGTGCGGTTGAAGCGTAGCGGGATTCATTTCAACATACATTTCCTTGTTCGGAGGTATCGGCATCATAGATGGCCTTATAATCATCATTCCCAAAAGATCTTACGAAGGAATGCATAGCTTTTAGGCGAAAGATTCTTGACACCCCAATCGACACATAGTGCAGGGTGGCAATCCTAAGATCCTCCAAATGCTGAAAGTTCCCAAGGATTGCGGTCGGCGCTCTTCCAAAAGGTCTCCGCCTTATCTTCTCATTCTTGACTTTAAGGCGATACGCATCAATCTTGCTAGCAATCTCTCTCATCAAGATCTTGGGCGATGAAGCTTTATGCCGTTGTAGATGGCACGGCGGTATTGCCGTTGATGAGAGGTGAAGTTGTTGTGGTTGCCGATCTTCCCACAACGAGACTTCCCAACAAGGTAGCACAGTGGCTCATCATCTCACCAAAATCTCTTCGTGGCGTAGTCTTGTAATGGCGGCAAGAGAATCTAGCTTTCTGTCGAGTTGAACAGGTAGCATCTTGGACCTCCTGAGAAACTTCAGTGGGGCACCGGATACATGAAAATCGTAAGTGCTCCTGATGTCCAAGTAGTCTATGGAGACTCTGAATCCTTCAACTTCTCCCACCAAATTGGGGATCTTGCTACCATCAGACAGCTCAGTCTCTCCTTTCACTGCGGTTTCATAGAGGCGAGTCGATGAAGGAGGGAATGGTATAGGTTTGATTTTTGTTGAAAAGGGGAAGGATTCCAGAAGCTTGCATCTTCCTCATCATCTCTCTTCCCAGAGCATCAGACCGCAACTCTGGTTCATTTATCTCCCAACCTGGCAGGAAATACTTGGTATTCTACAAATAAAACACTCAAGTTAGAACATTTTCAGGAAAATCACAGTTCATATGCGGTTGGGGCACACATGCGGTTGGCAATAGTGCGGTTTTGGAAATGAAAATTTCCAACCACAATGAAACTGTGAACACAGGTAGGAAACTAATAAGAAAAACACAAAAGTCTATACTTAGTACGTGGCATTGTAATCCAAAATTATCCCACCTTGCTGACGGTGCTTAGAGAGGAAATTTATGGTGTCCAGCCTATATACTTAGTAAAACTTAAGTAATTTTCTAGCATGCGGTTTAGAAGTGAAAAACATGCGGTTCAGAGATGCGGTTTTGAAACAAGAATTAAGCAATTATAAGTGCGGTTTCAAAACATAGCATGCGGTTCAAACATGCAACAAGGTAAAATTTTCAGAAATTTTCTAAGTATGGAAAAACAAGTTTGAAAATTAGGTTAACCCAAAACATAAGAAATTTCTGAAAAACATGATGAACATTCACATGAGTGCATGAAGAACATGAAGAACATGAAGAACACCAAGAACAGAGATTTGAAAAATGTTAACCAAAATGAACAAATAACATGTCAAAATGATCACATTGAGCAGTAGATTAACAATATAACAATAAAAACATCTACTTTGCTCAGAATCACCCAGAAAATGTAATAAACAGAAAGTGGGTTTCGAACTTAGAAAGTTTTGAAATTCAAAATCAGTGTTCAAAATGTTGATTGATCATAAAATAAAGTATATAATCAAACAAATAAACAAAATCCGAACATAACCTAACAATTATCATCAAAAATAATCAAGAGATGAAGCATATATGAACAAAAGTAGGTCATGTTGTTCGAAGCAAAAAAAAATTCAACAATGGCAGAAAACGAGATGAACATATATGATTTGCAGAAGATAAAAAGGTTAAGTTCAAGAAATCATACCATGTCTTGATGGGTTTGGGAGCCGTTGATGAAGAAAAACTTAGAAATTTATGAAGATATGAAGAATAAGTTTGGTGAACTCGACGAGATAGTACGATGACGAGAGGAAGAAGACGGTGAAAAGTTTGAAAAGGTGAGTTGTGTCTTCTATTTATAGGAAAGGATTAGGGTTTGGCGAGATGAAAGGACACATTAAGCTTCACCAACTCGGTGAATCATTGCAAATTAGCACCTTTTCGGCTTCATCCCATCAACCAATGACGGGCGACATGAAGGCCATTTAATGCTAATGTTCCCTTTGCATTGAATGCTCTTAAAATTTAAATTTTCGTGGGAAAACATTTGCAAATAAACCCTTAAAGAAAAATAAGGAGTGAAAAATAAATAAAAAGAAGTTGAACAGTTTTTTTTTTTTTTTTTTTTTTTTAACATAAGCAAAAGTTAGAAATTACTCCAAGATGAAACGCGGTTGAGGTCAGCGGTTGGCTGCAGCATGCGGTTTGAGTGAAGCGGTTGGGCTGCGGTGCGGTTGGACATCCTTGCGGTTTGGTACACGCGGTTCAACAGTGGAATTGAAACTATACTCAGCAACCAAGTTAGTTAATAAAAAGAATGGAATTTATTTAAGTTCAAGCATACCCATTTCTCCTCTAAGGAAAGAAAACCTCTTGGAGTCGAGAGCCTTTGTGAGGATATCGGCAATGCAGTTGTCTGTCCCCACGTACTCTAAATGGATATTCCTCTTCTCTACATGGTCTTTGAGGAAATGATACTTGATATCAATATGCTTGGTCTTGGAATGCATGACGGGGTTGTTGGAAGGCGAAATGGTTGAAGTGTTGTCACACATGATAGGGCAATTCCCTTCTTCAATTCCATAGTCCACCAATTCTTTGCTTCATCGAAAGGATTTGGCAACAACTACCAGCTGACAATATACTCGGCCTCGTGGTTGTGGCTGGCTGAAGCTTGCTTCTTGCGCCCAAGCAACTAGTCTATTCAGGAAATGACAAGTACCGCTAGTGCTTTTCTGTCGATAGTACAAAGTGCATAATTTGCATCTGAATAACCTACAAGATCGAAGTTCGAATCTTTGGAATACCAAAGTCCAAGGTTAGTGGTTCCGGATAAATAGCGGATTATACGCTTGGCTAGATAAGATATGCTTCTCTAGGATGCGCTTGGTAGCGTGCACATACACGGACACTAAACATGATATCGGCCTACTAGCGGTTAAGTAAAGTAATGAGCCGATCATACCTCGATATAAAGTCGATCAACTTTCTTACCTTTGAGATCTTTATCTAGCTTATTCTTAGGTGGCCGTAGGAGTATCGTAGGCTTTAGCATTTTCTAGTCAAACTTCTTTATCAACTCCTTGGTGTACTTGGCTTGGCTGATGAAGATACCTTCTTCGCATTGCTTGATTTGAAGCCCGAGGAAGAAAGTTAATTCTCCCATCATGCTCATTTCAAACTTGCTTTTCATTAGCTTTTCGAAACGCTTACAAAGCAACTCATTAGTAGAACCAAAAATAATATCATCGACATAAATTTGAACAAGTAAAGTATGCTCATTATATTTGGCAATAAAAAGAGTTGTATCGATTTTACCACGTTTAAATTCTTTTTCTAGTAAAAATTTAGAAAGAGTCTCATACCATGCCCTTGGAGCTTGCTTTAAGTCCATACAAAGCTTTCTGGAGTTTGTAGACATGATTGGGAAATTTGGAGTCTTCAAATCCAGGTGGTTGGGCAACATACACGGTTTCTTGCAGTTCGCCGTTGAGGAATGCACTCTTTACGTCCATTTGATATAACTTGAAATGCTTGAAAGAGGCGTAGGCTAAGAAGATTACGATAGCTTCAATCTTGCAACTGGAGCAAAGGTTTCATCATAATCAATTCCTTCTTCTTGCCTATATCCTTGTGCAACCAACCTTGCTTTATTCCTAGTGATGCTTCCATTCTCGTCCATCTTATTTCTAAATACCCACTTAGTTCCTATCACTCCTTGATCCTGAGGGTTTAGGCACCAAAGTCCAGACCTTGCATCTTTCAAACTGGTTGAGTTCTTCTTGCATAGCAACGACCCAACTGGAATCTTGGAGTGCTTCATCAATCTTCTTGGGTTCAACTTGAGATAGCAAAGAAGTATGCTCATCATAGTTCGATCTCCTTGTTTGAACACCGGAAAACAGATCACCAATCACATTTGTGAGGGGGTGGCTGCGACTTCACGAACCTCAGGGGTAAGTGCGGTTGGGTGAGGTTTCTTTGAAGATCTTCAATTGGAACATCGTTAGATCCTTGGCGAAGTCATGGAATGTAAGTTGATGAAGAGGTTACATAAAATTTGGATAGGGGAATTCTCAACTTCTTCTTCCCTTGAGTTGCATCTGGAATGGGAATTTCGGGTGCGGTTTCAAAATTGCGGTTTGAGGGAATTTCGGTTGAGGGTCTTTGGATTTTGCGGTTGAGGTTCGGGTGCGGTTTGAGATGGTTCACTGTTTCATTATGCTCAACAAAATCATCGGCAACATTTGGAGCCAAATGTGGCTCAAGGAGAGAATACTCATCAAAAGTAACATGGACGGACTCAACTATTTTTAAACTAGTTTTATTGAAAACACGAAAAGCTTTTGAATGTTTAGCATACCCAACAAAAATACCTTCGTCGGCCTTGGCTCCGAATTTACCTCTATTTTCTCTTCCATTGTAGAGGACAAAACATTTGCGGCCAAAGATCTTGAAGAATGCAATGTTGGGGGTTCTTCCTCGCCAAAGCTTCATAGGGAGTCTTGTTATAGGTTTTGTTGATGAGGAGCGGTTACGAGTGAAGCATGCGGTATTGATTGCTTCGGCCAAAAATGCGAGGTAGCTTCGCTTCGGATATCATTGTCTTTCCGGCCTCAATCAACGTCCTATTCTTCCTTTCCACAACCCCATTTTGTTGTGGAACACCAGTGATTGAAAAATTGTGATCAATCCCATGGTCATCACAATGCGAGCAACACCGATTGTTCTTAAATTCTGTTCCATTATACGATCGAACACTAACGATGTCATCTTCTTTTTGAGTTTGGAGCCGTCTAAAAAGTGCGGTGAGAATCTCATAACAATCATCTTTGGAAATCATCATCTCAACCCACGTATATCTTGAATAATCATCCACCACCACTAAGGTATATCTATTTCCTCCAATCTTTGGCGGTGGTTACGAGTCCAAACAAATCTATGTGAAGCGGTGTAAGCATCTTGAAGTTGATGGAGCGGTCTTGCCGGTGAAAGACGACGCGGGCGCTTACCCAAGCCGCATGCACTTGCATTTCTCTGGATGGTGGTCGGCCGCTTTAGGTAAACCACGAACGAGGTTTTCCCTACCCAATCTTTGCAAGATGCTTGAAGTTAGTGGCTTAACCTCTTGTGCCATAGCCAACTATTTTCGCTCACATTCTTAGCTACAAAACAGAGATTAATAATACTACATTGCATAATTTAGATCAATAATGTAAATATTACTCTTACGAATCACTGTGAGTAGGGTGACGCGGAAATGCTATCTTTGATAAAACAATTTGATGACGTGAAGTTGCAAAGCATTCCTTTGTCGCAAAATTGAGAAATTGAAAGGAGGTTGTGCTTGAGTCCATCGACAAGAGAAACCTTCTCAATAGTTAGGTTTCCTCTCCTTATAACACCATATCCGATGGTCTTGCCTTTGTTGTTGTCACGAAAGGTTACGAGATGGACCACTTGCTTCAACGACATCTTCAAGTAATGATCTATCTCGATCGTATGTCTTGAGCGGCCACTGTCAAGATACCATTCATTATCCTTGGAGTGACCGGCCATGAAGCGAGAGGACCTGAAATGTAAACATTAAGAACGAGGTCCCCCTTTATTTCTTGGGTCTGAAGTTAGCAACCCTTTACAACCCACACCTGTTTGACGGAAGGAGGTTTGCTCTTCCTGGCATTGGGTGTGAACCGCAAAGGCATTCTGCGGCCTTGTGACCTAAACCATCACACACGAGAACATTTATAAAAACTACAAGCATCGTGAGGTTTTACTAACTCCTTACTCTTCTTAGGAGTTGCATGCGGTTTGGGACAAGGAAGCGGTTTGGGAGGTGCGGTTCCGGCTAACATTCCGAGCGTCTGAAAGGGAACAGGCTTTGGTTTGACCACGTATTTCAGGAACGCTATTCTTGCTTTTGAAGGCGGGAGGAGCGGTCGAAGAAGAGACGCGGTCGAGACCTAGAGTTAACGAGAACCGCCTTTTCCACCGAAGCGGTTGGAGCGGGGATTCTACCAATTCCATAAGCCATTTCCTCTTCGAGGTGCTTCCACAATTCTTAGGTTTTAACACGAAATTCTTCCCATATTGCTTTCCTTTAGGGTAGACATAATTTACTTGTCTTGCTTTACCCTTACCCTTAGCATGCTTCTCCTTGAGAATTTCTTTAGTTAGTTACGAAAAATCCTCATCCTTTTCACTCGAGGATGCACACTTCTCCTCTTCCTCGGATCCAACCACTGGACCATCCTTAGTTCCGGGAGGAACTTGGAAGTCCATGATTTTATCCTTGGTGGATTGAGACTTGAGCCACGAATCAATAATCTTTTGGCGATCGTCGATTTGGGTTACCAAGTCATCATTCTGAGTTGAAGTGCGGCAACCTTAGTTTCAAGGATGCGGTTACGATCGGCAAGAGGAGACATACTTCTGATTTGGTCCTTAAGATTTGAAATTTCAGACCTCATCACAGTTTTCTCCGTCTTGTACAGATTGAGTTCATCATGAGCTAAGCTTAAGGCTTTCTTAAGATTGGAGAATTGATGGATCATCATTTCAGCTTCCTTGAACATCTTTTCATGTTCCATGGGAGAAACCTCTTCCACCACATTTTTCAAAATTTTCTTTGGAATAGCTTTTGAAGGTGGAGCAGTTTTAGATGAGAAAATGGGACGTGAATACGAACAATTTCCTATCTTAACGCTAGGAGTAAGTTTAATATCATCATCCAATTTATAATTTGGAAGTTTTGCAAAAACCTCCTTTTCTTCCATATCTTGCAACTCATTGGCTCGAATCGATTCATCGGAAGCATCTGCAACTAAGCGAGATTAACCTCTTCGGTTTCATCATCACTTCCATCATCGAATCTGTTTCAATCCAAGTTGCTAATTCCTTGGAATTCTCTTCCTCCTCGGCAACCATTCCCTTGCGACGAGAAAATTTCGCGGGGAGAGGTTTTCTTTTCATGTATTCATATTTAAGTGTGGACACTCAGATGCAAAGTGACCGGGTTTTCTACAATTGTAGCAAACTAGATCACTCTTTTTCTTTGTATCTCCGGCCTTAGAAAACGTTGCGGGAGGTTTGCCTTTTGAAAATGATTTTGTGAAAGGTTTTGAGGATTTTCTAAATTTTTGGAATCTTTTCACAAACATGGCAAAATCATCATCATCCATCTCGATGAGTGATGAGGTTGATATGGAAGGATCGGCGGTTTGGTTGGATGTAGATGGTTTCTCCTCTTGTTCCACTACGGACATAGAAAGCGATTTGGTTTTTCCTTGATCTCTTGATATGATTTAATTTTAATTCATAGACTCTAAGATTGGCGTACAAGTTACTTAACGACCAAGTACCCAAAACTTTGGAGTCTTCTAAAGAGGTAGCCTTATTTACCCATTTAGAATCTAAAGCGAGATAGGAAAGTCATATTGATTTCCTTATCGGTTAAAGTTTTGCCAAGAGATCTCAAGCATTAACTACCTCAACATATCGGTCGTAGGTTTGACGCAAGAGTTTCGTTGGATTTTACATTGAAGTTGTTGTATGATCTTTCAACGGCATATAATTTGGTTTCCTTGCATTCATCATCACCTTCGAGGTAGCTCTCAATGGCATCCCACATACGCTGCGGTTTTGAGGTACATCACTTTACGTAGAGTTGATACGGGGAGGGTCCCGAAATGATGAACCTCGCCTTCTTGTCAAGAGCAACTAATCTCTTCTCTTCATCCGACCACTCATCTTTTGGCTTTTTGACCTCTGGAGTTTCGGCATTGGTGGTTGCATCGGTGTTAGCCTTCATTGGAATTAGAGGGCCATTGATCACGCGCTCCACCTGACATTTCATCTATAGTTTCCCAAATGAATAAGCATTCGGCACTTCCGGATGTCAAAGTGGTCTTCGTCAACATTGGAATGTGTGAATAGTTAACGGTAGTCATTGTCTTTGAGGTTGCCATATCGAATCGGCACACAATGTTAAGCTTGAAAAACGGTGGTTTTAAAATGTGTTAGCTACGATACCACTTGTTGGTCCCAAAGGTGGCAACAAGGGTGAAAATACGGCTAGAGGGGGTGAATAGGCTGTTTAAAATTTTCGCCCTCTATTAAAATCTAAACCTCTTGCTTACAAAATCCTCTTGCGGTTGATAACAGAGCGCAAGTGATAGTGTAAAATGCACGGCGGAATTATAGAGTGTAAAGCGGTTTTAGAGGCGGTTTTGTAAATTGCGGTTTTGATATGCGGTTTTGGGAAGTGCGGTTTACAAACACGTGAGGTTTTGACTTTGTTAACTCCAAACACTATTTCACAATAATGGATAACTAAATAAAGATCAAACGAGAGAAACGAGAAAGATAATTAGTAAGCACAAGTAAATATAAATGCGAGAAAGTAAGAACACTGATATTTGGAGTGGTTCAATCGATAAACGATCTACGTCCGCTACAGATGGTTAGTCTTGGATTTCTAAGAGAGATTTTATATTAAGTATTTGAGAGATTACAAAGTACAATAAAATCTTTTCTATGAAGAACAAATCGAAAACTATAACCGGTGTATCTCAGTGTTTAATCTATGTGATTAGAACAAATGAGGTGTGTGTGTGAGGACAAGATCGAGGCTCTTTAAATACTGTGAGATGTAGAGCTCAATGATTCTTGAATGTGTTAAGGCTTGATTTACGGGTGGGAATATTTCTTGAAGTATGAAGATGAAGATTGAAAGGGTTGAACAATTTACGGCGAGCTTCGGCTTCTATGAACACGGCACTTCTCAATTTTCAAGCAATCTTGAATGGTGAAGATTAGGGGTATTTATACCCAAGCATCAAGAAACTAGCCGTTGGATACGGTGTTGTAAGGACGGTACTTGATGCAATCTATTGGTCATGACCACTTTTGTCCTTTGGTACGAGTGGCTGCGAGATAAAGGCGATCGGGCTCATTGCAAGCAATGAGGTTAGGACACTGTCACCTTTTCAAGATCCTTGCAGATCTTCTCGACATTGAATCACGTGACAAGATTTGGTGGTTGACTTTTGATATTGCGACGTGGATTCCAACGGATAAAAGTGGTTCACTTCAAGTAGCCAATCATTGGATGCGGTTGGTGAGACGGTTAGGAACATGCGGTTTTGCTACACCGGGAGGTTGCTTGGATGCGGTTGCGCATGAAGGCACGCGGAGTGCGGTTGAGGGCGGTTGCATGCGGTTGGTTGAGCAGATTCAAGGTAGAACTACACTTGCGGTTTACAAGTGCGGTTTATAGGGGCGGTTTTGAATGCTGCTGGGGCTGCAACCTTGCTTCGATGAATCTTGTGCCGATCTTGAGCCTAAGATTAACCTATTCTATAAAATGGACTTAGCTAAAAAATTGAAGTCTAAGCTTCATTACATAGGGTCCTAAAGTCCTTAAAATAGACAGGAGGTTATGGTATCAATCAAATCTAATACAAACTAGGAGGGTTAAAACATGCATACCCAACAATCTCCCCTATTTGATTGATGCCATTACCTACTATAACTAAAGCAATCATTGTACTTGGTAAAAACATGTCCATAAGAATTAACATGGTAATTCATGTCCCAAGTCAATGCACACACTTAGCTTAAGCTATAGATTTCTATACTTTCTAAACGATAAAAATTTACAATATGGAAAGTTATAGAAATGCATTCAGTGCACTTAAAAATTGTGAGTTTAAGTTCAAAGTGCGGTTTAAGCGGAATGTTTAAACATCAATTCAAAATAGTGATTTTAAGTTGGAAAATATTTGAATGAGGTTATCAACCATAAGAGGTTTCATTGTTCTACAAACAAGCGGTTTGATATGAACAAGGTTTTGGAACCGATGATGCATTTTCATTACTACCGATGCGGTTACACTTACAATGGTAGAGAAGCAAAATCTGAAAGGTTTCAAAAACAAAAGAAAGTTGGACAAAAAATACGTGGAGTGCGGTCAACAAGACAAAATGAGGTCGGCGAAAAGGAAAGAAATTACAAGAAAGCGCGGTCCTGTCTTGGCGCGGTCGGTGATGAGGCGGTTGATGATGATGACGCGGTTGCTCTCTCGGTTGATTCGCTTCTGGTTGGGCGGCTGCGGTCTGATGAAGGTACGAAGGCTGAGCTTTCACCTACTGATATTTCTTCTTAAAGCTACGAGGTCTTGACTGCCTTGCGAAGTAGTCTCAGCGGTTCGAAGTGCGGTTCTGGTCGGCGACGGCGGTTCCAACAACATCAGCGATGCAGAGTTTGCATCAGCGCTCTCCTTGATACGAGTAGTGAATCCTTCAATGCGGGCCTTCAAAGAATTGTAGAATGTGAAGATCTCATCTGAATGGCCACAGTTTGAGTAGATAGAGCATCTCTCGATGGGTCCGAGATCAAGCTGTTACATTCGGATTGGACTTGATTCTTTGATGGAGTTGTCAAGCTTGAGGTTGAAGCTTTGCCTTGAGGTTCTCAAATGCTGAAGGAAATGTCACCATCAAAAGTGGTTACTGCTCCTTGATCTTGTCTCCCACTATGTTGAGGTCAACATTTATTCTGTCTTTTAGGGAGTCCGAGTTCGGTGAAGATTTTCATTCTGCAAGTCATCAGCGGTTTGAGTAGGGCGGGCGAGGTGGATGCTTCTTTGCGGTTGCGGTTGAGGATGGGAATCTTGAGAGTTTTCATGAAAGAAATCGGAAGCGACATTGGTTGAAGAAACAAACTCATCGAGATAGCTTGGAAAGCATCTCTTGGAGTTGAGTCTTAGAAACCGCATCACCCGTAGCTTTGAGCACTCCTCTTGCTAAATCTTCTTTAAAAGCTTGAAAGCACTCAGTAGCTGCGGTTTTGACAGCTTCTGTGGAAACTCTCTCCCCCTTAATGGTATCAATCATTTGGGCTTTCATGATTGCCAGTTCAGTGGCTTGAGAGTCCACTTTGTAAAGAAGGATGCGGTTGGAGGCTTGAGGTTGGCATTGGATGCGGTTAAGGCCATGTTAGATTCGGTGAGTTTAAGCGTATGGCCTTGGTTTACAACCAGCGTGATTGAATCAGTTGGAGGGTGGAAAGAATTTGGAGGTAGTCAGAAGGAGCGGTTTGAAGGGTTGGAATTTGGGTAATTGAGGGAGGCGGTTGAGATTGGGTTGGAGGTGCGGTTTGGGATAAGGGGTTTAGGAGTGTTGTGAAAAGACGGCTGGCTGGGACAGTAAAGGGTGAAGCGGTTGGAGGAGGAATAGGTTGAGTTTGGGTTAAAGGAATGGAAGCGGTTGGAATTGGGATGGAAGGAATGGGTGCGGTTGAGATAGGTGCGGTTGAGGTAGGTGCGGTTGAGGGTGGAATGTTGGTGGTTGGAATTCCAGAAGTGATAGGGTTGGAATTTGTGGAGGAACTGGTAGTGTGAATTTCAACAGAGGGGGTTTTCTGTTGAATAGGTGTAGTTTGTGGAATGGGGGAAGTTTGAGGAGGTGGAGGAGTATTGACGCGGTTAGGGGATGGTGATTTAGGAGGAGGGGAATTTTCAGGAGGTGGAGTAGGCTCGCGGTTTTGGTTAGAAATGGAGATGGCTGGAGTGAGATGGGAGTAAGGCGGTGTTTGGGCGCGGTTTGAATGGTGAATGGATGGGGAGCGGTTGGAATGTTGAGGTGATGGAGTTGGGGATTTGTTCTGTCTAGAAGAAGAATGAGATTGTGTAGAGGATTTTGATGATGAACTTGTAGAGGAAGGGGAACTGGAATGGGATGAAGATGGTGAAGGAGTTGGTTGTTTAGAAACGCGGTGAAGAAAGCGTTTGGGGCCTTTGATAGGGGTCCTTTTCTGGGCAATCTGCAACCCTTTTTGGTTTCTCCCCACGGCGGTTGCGGCTCTTTGCGGTTGAGGAGGAGAATGCGGTTCGGGAGTTGGTGCTTTGGCGGGGATTTTGCTTGGGGATGGATGATGGGAGTGGATAGGAGATTGAGGAGGGGTTTGGGTAAGCGGTTTGGTTTGTTCCGGTTGAGAAGGAGGCGGTTGGGAATTGGATCCTTGGATTTTCCTTTAGGTTTCTTCCCTCTCGGCCCTTTCCCTCTCAAGTCTCTCAAACTCGGCTTTGTAGAAGATAGACAACTCCTCATCGGTCATCTGGCCAAATCGATGCGAGTTTGCTTGGCCTTCTTAGCCACGGCCACTAATGGAGCAATGGCATTATCCTCTTCTTCTTCTTCATCATCCTCATCAATGAGGGACATCTTCTTTTTCTCTTTCTCTTTCCTTGGCTTCTTACGGCTTGGGCTGCGCACGGTGAACCCCACGCGGTTGAGAGGGTGCGGTTGAGGTAGGCTTAGGGAGCGGTTACTGCGGGGGCCTTCCTCTTCCTTGAGGCCTTCTTAATAGCTTTTCCCGGTGCGGTTGAAGCGGTGGCGGGATTCATTTCAACATACATTTCCTTGTTACGGGAGGTATCGGCATCATAGATGGCCTTATAATCATCATTCCCAAAAGATCTTACGAAGGAATGCATAGCTTTTAGGCGAAAGATTCTTGACACCCCAATCGACACATAGTGCAGGGTGGCAATCCTAAGATCCTCGAATGCTTTGAAAGTTCCCAGATTGCGGTCGGCGCTCTTTCCAAAGGTCTCCACCTTATCTTCTCATTCTTGACTTTAAGGCGATACGCATCAATCTTGCTAGCAATCTCTCTCATCAAGATCTTGGGCCAATGAAGCTTTATGCCGTTGTAGATGGCACGACGGTGTGCCGTGATGAGAGGTGAAGTTGTTGTGGTTGCCGGTCTTCCCACAAGCAGAGACTTCCCAACAAGGTAGCACGGGTGGCTCATCATCTCACCAAAATCTCTTCGTGGCGTAGTCTTGTAATGGCCGGCAAGAGAATCTAGCTTTCTGTCGAGTTGAGCAGGTAGCATCTTGGACCTCTGAGAAACTTCAAGTGGGGCACCGAGATACATGAAAATCGTAAGTGCTCACGATGTCAGTAGTCTATGGAGACTACGAATCCTTGACTTCTCCCACCAAATTGGGGATCTTGCTACCATCGTAGACGGCTCGGTCTCTCCTTTCGCTGCGGTTTCATAGGGCGGTCAATGAAGGAGGGAATGGTATAGGTTTGATTTTTGTTGAAAAGGGGAAGGATTCCGAAGCTTGCATCTTCCTCATCATCTCTCTTCCCGAGCATCGGACCGCATGACTCGGTTCATTTATCTCCCAACACAGCGGGAAATACTTGGTATTCTACAAATAAAACACTCAAGTTAGAACATTTTTAGGAAAATCACACGGTTCGTATGCGGTTGGGGCACACGTGCGGTTGGCGATAGTGCGGTTTTGGAAATGAAAATTTCCAACCACAATGAAAGCTGTGAACACGGGTAGGAAACTAATAAGAAAAACACAAAAGTCTATACTTAGTACGTGGCATTGTAATCCAAAATTATCCCAGCAGCTATGACGGTGCTTAGAGAGGAAATTTCTGGTGTCCAGCCTATATACTTAGTAAAACTTAAGTAATTTTCTAGCATGCGGTTTAGAAGTGAAAAACATGCGGTTCAGAGATGCGGTTTTGAAACAAGAATTAAGCAATTATAAGTGCGGTTTCAAAACATAGCATGCGGTTGAGCATGCGGTTCAAACATGCAACAAGGTAAAATTTTCGAAATTTTCTAAGTATGGAAAAACAAGTTTGAAAATTAGGTTAACCCAAAACATAAGAAATTTCTGAAAAACATGATGAACATTCACATGAGTGCATGAAGAACATGAAGAACATGAAGAACACCAAGAACAGAGATTTGAAAAATGTTAACCAAAATGAACAAATAACATGTCAAAATGATCACATTGAGCAGTAGATTAACAATATAACAATAAAAATATCTACTTTGCTCAGAATCACCCAGAAAATGTAATAAACAGAAAGTGGGTTTCGAACTTAGAAAGTTTTGAAATTCAAAATCAGTGTTCAAAATGTTGATTGATCATAAAATAAAGTATATAATCAAACAAATAAACAAAATCCGAACATAACCTAACAATTATCATAAAAAATAATCAAGAGATGAAGCATATATGAACAAAAGTAGGTCATGTTGTTCGAAGCTTAAAAAAAATTCAACAATGGCAGAAAACGAGATGAACATATATGATTTGCAGAAGATAAAAAGGTTAAGTTCAAGAAATCATACCATGTCTTCAATGGGTTTGGGAGCCATTGATGAAGAAAAACTTAGAAATTTATGAAGATATGAAGAATAAGTTTGGTGAACTACGACGAGATAGTACGATGACGAGAGGAAGAAGACGGTGAAAAGTTTGAAAAGGTGAGTTGTGTCTTCTATTTATAGGAAAGGATTAGGGTTTGGCGAGATGAAAGGACACATTAGCTTCACCAACTCGGTGAATCATTGCAAATTAGCACCCTTTCGGCTTCATCCCATCAACCGATGACGGGTGACATGAAGGCCATTTAATGCTAATGTTCCCTTTGCATTGAATGCTCTTAAAATTTAAATTTTTAGGTAGGAAAACATTTGCAAATAAACCCTTAAAGAAAAATAAGGAATTTGAAAAATAAATAAAAAGAAGTTGAACGAGTTTTTTTTTTTTTTTTTTTTTTTTAACATAAGCAAAAGTTAGAAATTACTCCAAGATGAAACGCGGTTGAGGTCAGCGGTTGAGCTGCGGCATGCGGTTTGAGTGAAGCGGTTGGGCTGCGGTGCGGTTGGACATCCTTGCGGTTTGGTACACGCGGTTCAACGGTGGAATTGAAACTATACTCAGCAACGAGTTAGTTAATAAAAAGAATGGAATTTATTTAAGTTCAAGCATACCCATTTCTCCTCTAAGGAAAGAAAACCTCTTGGAGTCAAGAGCCTTTGTGAGGATATCGGCAATCTGGTTTATGCTGTCCCACGTACTCTAAATGGATATTCCTCTTCTCTACATGGTCTTTGAGGAAATGATACTTGATATCAATATGCTTGGTCTTGAAATGCATGACAGGGTTGTTGGAGACTGAAATGGTTGAAGTGTTGTCACACATGATAGGGCAATTCCCTTCTTCAATTCCATAGTCCACCAATTCTTTGCTTCATCCGAAAGGATTTGACGGCAACAACTACCGGCGGCAATATACTCGGCCTCTGTGGTTGTGGCTGGCGAAGCTTGCTTCTTCTTGGCCCAAGCAACTAGTCTATTCAGGAAATGACAAGTACCGCTAGTGCTTTTCTGTCGATAGTACAAGCATGTCTGCATCCGAATAACCTACAAGATCGAAGTTCGAATCTTTGGAATACGAAAGTCGAGGTTAGTGGTTCCGAGATAAATAGCGGATTATACGCTTGGCTGCAATAAGATGTGCTTCTGCAGGATGCAGCTTGGTAGCGTCTTGCACATGCACGAGACAGCTAAACATGATATCGGCCTACTAGCGAGTTAAGTAAAGTAATGAGCCGATCATACCTCGATATAAAGTCGATCAACTTTCTTACCTTTGAGATCTTTATCTAGCTTATTGCCGGTGGCCGTAGGAGTATCATAGGCTTTAGCATTTTCTAGTCCAAACTTCTTTATCAACTCCTTGGTGTACTTGGCTTGGGCGATGAAGATACCTTCTTCGCATTGCTTGATTTGAAGCCCGAGGAAGAAAGTTAATTCTCCCATCATGCTCATTTCAAACTTGCTTTTCATTAGCTTTTCGAAACGCTTACAAAGCAACTCATTAGTAGAACCAAAAATAATATCATCGACATAAATTTGAACAAGTAAAGTATGCTCATTATATTTGGCAATAAAAAGAGTTGTATCGATTTTACCACGTTTAAATTCTTTTTCTAGTAAAAATTTAGAAAGAGTCTCATACCATGCCCTTGGAGCTTGCTTAAGTCCATACAAAGCTTTACGGAGTTTGTAGACATGATTGGGAAATTTGGAGTCTTCAAATCCGGGTGGTTGGGCAACATACACGGTTTCTTGCGGTTCGCCGTTGAGGAATGCACTCTTTACGTCCATTTGATATAACTTGAAATGCTTGAAAGAGGCGTAGGCTAAGAAGATTCGATAGCTTCGATCTTGCAAGCTGGAGCAAAGGTTTCATCATAATCAATTCCTTCTTCTTGCACTATATCCTTGTCACCAACCTTGCTTTATTCCTAGTGATGCTTCCATTCTCGTCCATCTTATTTCTAAATACCCACTTAGTTCCTATCACTCCTTGATCCACGAGGGTTTAGGCACCGAAAGTCCGGACCTTGCATCTTTCAATGGTTGAGTTCTTCTTGCGCATAGCGACCCAATTTGGAATCTTGGAGTGCTTCATCAATCTTCTTGGGTTCCCAACTTGAGATAAAAGAAGTATGCTCATCATAGTTCGATCTCCTTGTTTGAACAGGAAAACAGATCACCAATCACATTTGTGAGGGGTGGCTGCGACTTCACGAACCTCGGGAGGTAAGTCTCGGTTGGGTGAGGTTTCTTGAAGATCTTCAATTGGAACATCGTTAGATCCTTCGGCGAAGTCATGGAATGTAAGTTGATGAAGAGGTTACATAAATTTGGATAGGGAATTCTCAACTTCTTCTTCCCTTTGAGTTGCATACGGAATGGGAATTTCGGGTGCGGTTTCAAATTGCGGTTTGAGGGAATTTCGGTTGAGGGTCTTTGGATTTTGCGGTTGAGGTTCGGGTGCGGTTTGAGATGGTTCACTGTTTCATTATGCTCAACAAAATCATCAACGACATTTGGAGCCAAATGTGGCTCAAGGAGAGAATACTCATCAAAAGTAACATGGACGGACTCAACTATTTTTAAACTAGTTTTATTGAAAACACGAAAAGCTTTTGAATGTTTAGCATACCCAACAAAAATACCTTCATCGGCCTTGGCTCCGAATTTACCTCTATTTTCTCTTCCATTGTAGAGGACAAAACATTTGCGGCAAAGATCTTGAAGAATGCAATGTTGGGGGTTCTTCCTCGCCAAAGCTTCATGGGAGTCTTGTTATAGGTTTTGTTGATGAGGAGCGGTTACGAGTGAAGCATGCGGTATTGATTGCTTGACCAAAAATGCGAGGTAGCTTCGCTTGGATATCATTGTCTTTCCGGCCTCAATCAGCGTCTATTCTTCCTTTCCATGACCCCATTTTGTTGTGGAACACCGTGATTGAAAAATTGTGATCAATCCCGTAGTCATCACAATCTTGGCAACCGATTGTTCTTAAATTACATTCCATTATACGATCGAACACTAACGATGTCATCTTCTTTTTGAGTTTGGAGCCGTCTAAAAAGTGCGGTGAGAATCTCATAACAATCATCTTTGGAAATCATCATCTCGGCCAGCGTATATCTTGAATAATCATCCACCACCACTAAGGTATATCTATTTCCTCCAATGCGCGGTGGTTACGAGTCCAAACAAATCTATGTGAAGCGAGTGTAAGCATCTTGAAGTTGATGGAGCGGTCTTGCCGGTGAAAGACGACGGGCCTTACAGTGGCATGCACTTTGCATTTCTCTGGATGGTGGTCGGCCACTTTAGGTAAACCACGAACGAGGTTTTCCCTACCAATCTTTGCAAGATGCTTGAAGTTAGTGGCTTAACCTCTTGTGCCATAGCCGACTATATTCGCTCACATTCTTAGCTACAAAACAGATTAGTAATACTACATGCGAATTTAGATCGATAATGTAAATATTACTCTTACGAATCCTGTGAGTAGGGTGACGCCGGAAATGCTATCTTTGATAAAACAATTTGATGACGTGAAGTTGCAAAGCATTCCTTTGTCGCAAAATTGAGAAATTGAAAGGAGGTTGTGCTTGAGTCCATCAACAAGAGAAACCTTCTCAATAGTTAGGTTTCCTCTCCTTATAACACCATATCGATGGTCTTGCCTTTGTTGTTGTCACCAAAGGTTACGAGATGGACCACTTGCTTCAACGACATCTTCAAGTAATGATCTATCTCCGGTCGTATGTCTTGGCTTGACGGCTGTCGAATACCATTCATTATCCTTGGAGTGACCGGCCGTAAGCGAGAGGACACTGAAATGTAAACATTAAGAACGAGGTCCCCCTTTATTTCTTGGGTCTGAAGTTAGCAACCCTTTAACCCACACCTTTGTTTGACGGAAGGAGGTTTGCTCTTCCTGGCGTTGGGTGTGAACCGCAAAGGCATTCTGCGGCCTTGTGACCTAAACCATCACACACAGAACATTTATAAAAACTACAAGCATCATGAGGTTTTACTAACTCCTTACTCTTCTTAGGAGTTGCATGCGGTTTGGGACAAGGAAGCGGTTTGGGAGGTGCGGTTCCGGCTAACATTCCAGTGATCCACAAGGGAACAGGCTTTGGTTTGACCACGTATTTCCTGGGAACGCTATTCTTGCTTTTGAAGGCGGGAGGAGCGGTCGAAGAAAGAGACGCAGTCGAGACCTAGGGTTAACAGAACCGCCTTTTTCACCGAAGCGGTTGGAGCGGGGATTCTACCAATTCCATAAGCCATTTCCTCTTCGAGTGCTTC
This sequence comes from Adenophora triphylla var. japonica, assembly GCA_022495995.1. NCBI lineage: Eukaryota > Viridiplantae > Streptophyta > Magnoliopsida > Asterales > Campanulaceae > Adenophora > Adenophora triphylla. Next base: position 140,061 of record JAFEMH010005687.1, read on the forward strand.
ACAGAATTCTTAGGTTTTAACACAGAATTCTTCCCATATTGCTTTCCTTTAGGGTAGACATAATTTACTTGTCTTGCTTTACCCTTACCCTTAGCATGCTTCTCCTTGAGAATTTCTTTAGTTAGTTCTGAAAAATCCTCATCCTTTTCACTCGAGGATGCACACTTCTCCTCTTCCTCAGATCGAACCACTAGACCGTCCTTAGTTCCAGGAGGAACTTGGAAGTCCATGATTTTATCCTTGGTGGATTGAGACTTGAGCCACGAATCAATAATCTTTTGGCGATCGTCGATTTGGGTTACCAAGTCATCATTCCTGAGTTGAAGTGCGGCAACCTTAGTTTGAGGATGCGGTTACGTCAGCAAGAGGAGACATACTTCTGATTTGGTCCTTAAGATTTGAAATTTCAGACCTCATCACAGTTTTCTCCGTCTTGTACAGATTGAGTTCATCATGAGCTAAGCTTAAGGCTTTCTTAAGATTGGAGAATTGATGGATCATCATTTCAGCTTCCTTGAACATCTTTTCATGTTCCATGGGAGAAACCTCTTCCGCGCATTTTCAAAATTTTCTTTGGAATAGCTTTTGAAGGTGGAGCAGTTTTAGATGAGAAAATGGGACGTGAATACGAACAATTTCCTATCTTAACGCTAGGAGTAAGTTTAATATCATCATCCAATTTATAATTTGGAAGTTTTGCAAAAACCTCCTTTTCTTCCATATCTTGCAACTCGGCTGACTCAGAATCTGATTCATCGGAAGCATCTGCAACTAAGCAGAGATTAACCTCTTCGGTTTCATCATCACTTCCATCATCAGAATCTGTTTCAATCCAAGTTGCTAATTCCTTGGAATTCTCTTCCTCCTCAGCAACCATTCCCTTGCGACGAGAAAATTTCGCAGGAGAGGTTTTCTTTTTCATGTATTCATATTTAGGTTTGTGGACACTCGGATGCAAAGTGACCAGGTTTTCTACAATTGTAGCAAACTAGATCACTCTTTTTCTTTGTATCTCCAGCCTTAGAAAACGTTGCAGGAGGTTTGCCTTTTGAAAATGATTTTGTGAAAGGTTTTGAGGATTTTCTAAATTTTTGGAATCTTTTCACAAACATGGCAAAATCATCATCATCCATCTCGATGAGTGATGAGGTTGATATGGAAGGATCAGCGGTTTGGTTGGATGTAGATGGTTTCTCCTCTTGTTCCACTACGGACATAGAAAGCGATTTGGTTTTCCTTGATCTCTTGATATGATTTAATTTTAATTCATAGACTACTAAGATTGGCGTACAAGTTACTTAACGACCAAGTACCCAAAACTTTGGAGTCTTCTAAAGAGGTAGCCTTATTTACCCATTTAGAACCTAAAGCGAGATAGGAAAGTCATATTGATTTCCTTATCGGTTAAAGTTTTGCCAAGAGATCTCTGGCATTAACTACCTCGACATATCGGTCGTAGGTTTGGCCTTGAGGTTTCGTTGGATTTTACGTTGAAGTTGTTGTATGATCTTTCAACGGCATATAATTTGGTTTCCTTGCATTCATCATCACGCTTCGAGGTAGCTCTCGATGGCATCCCACATACGCTGCGGTTTTGAGGTACATCACTTTACGTAGAGTTGATACGGGAGGGTCCCGAAATGATGAACCTCGCCTTCTTGTCCAGCAACTAATCTCTTCTCTTCATCCGACCGCTCATCTTTTGGCTTTTTGACCTGCGGAGTTTCGGCATTGGTGGTTGCATCGGTGTTAGCCTTCATTGGAATTAGAGGGCCATTGATCGCGCGCTCCACTTTGGCATTTCATCTATAGTTTCCAAATGAATAAGCATTCGGCACTTCCGAGATGTCAAAGTGGTCTTCGTCAACATTGGAATGTGTGAATAGTTAACGGTAGTCATTGTCTTTGAGGTTGCCATATCGAATCGGCACCTGGTGTTAAGCTTGAAAAACGATGGTTTTAAAATGTGTTAGCTACGATACCACTTGTTGGTCCCAAAGGTGGCAACAAGGGTGAAAATACGGCTAGAGGGGGTGAATAGGCTGTTTAAAATTTTCGCCCTCTATTAAAAACTAAACCTCTTGCTTACAAAATCCTCTTGCGGTTGATAACAGGTGCAAGTGATAGTGTAAAATGCACGACGGAATTATAGAGTGTAAAGCGGTTTTAGAGGCGGTTTTGTAAATTGCGGTTTTGATATGCGGTTTTGGGAAGTGCGGTTTACAAGCACGTGAGGTTTTGACTTTGTTAACTCCAAACACTATTTCACAATAATGGATAACTAAATAAAGATCAAACGAGAGAAACAGAAAGATAATTAGTAAGCACAAGTAAATATAAATGCGAAAGTAAGAACACAATATTTGGAGTGGTTCAATCGATAAACGATCTACGTCCACTACCAAGATGGTTAGTCTTGGATTTCTAAAGAGATTTTATATTAAGTATTTGAGAGATTACAAAGTCTGATAAAATCTTTTCTATGAAGAACAAATCCAAAACTATAACCGGTGTATCTCAAGTGTTTAATCTATGTGATTAGAACAAATGAGGTGTGTGTGTGAGGACAAGATCGAGCTCTTTAAATGCATGAGATGTAGAGCTCAATGATTCTTGAATGTGTTAAGGCTTGATTTACGGGGAATATTTCTTGAAGTATGAAGATGAAGATTGAAAGGGTTGAACAATTTACGCGAGCTTCGGCTTCTATGAACACGGCACTTCTCAATTTTTCAAGCAATCTTCAAATGGTGAAGATTAGGGTATTTATACCCAAGCATCAAGAAACTAGCCGTTGGATACATTTGTTGTAAGGACGGTACTTGATGCAATCCTATTCAGTCCCACAGCGACCACTTTTGTCCTTTAGTGTACAGTTTGCTGCAGATAAAGGCGATCGAGCTCAGTGCAAGCAATGAGGTTAGGACACTGTCACCTTTTCAAGATCCTTGCGGATCTTCTACGACATTGAATCACGTGACAAGATTTGGTGGTTGACTTTTGATATTGCTGACGTGGATTCCAACGGATAAAAAGTGGTTCACTTCAAGTAGCCAATCATTGGATGCGGTTGGTGAGACGCGGTTAGGAACATGCGGTTTTGCTACACCAGGAGGTTGCTTGGATGCGGTTGCACATGAAGCTTGCACGGAGTGCGGTTCAAGGGCGGTTGCATGCGGTTGGTTCAAAAGGCAGATTCAAGGTAGAACTACACTTGCGGTTTACAAGTGCGGTTTATAGGGCGGTTTTGAATACTGCTGGAACTGCAACCTTGCTTCCAATGAATCTTGTGCCAGTCTTCAAGCCTAAGATTAACCTATTCTATAAAATGGACTTAGCTAAAAAATTGAAGTCTAAGCTTCATTACATAGGGTCCTAAAGTCCTTAAAATAGACAGGAGGTTATGGTATCAATCAAATCTAATACAAACTAGGAGGGTTAAAACATGCATACCCAACATCAACCTGACGGATAGACCAACCATGAACTGTAGCAAGAGATAGAATAGTGCGAACAATACCAGGTTTAATGACAGGACTGAATGTTTCAGAAAAATCAAGACCCGGACGTTGATGAAAACCTTTAGCCACCAAGCGGGCTTTGTGACGATCAACTAAATCATCAGGAAGATAATTAGTCCGGTACACCCATTTACACCCAATTAAATTTTGTGAAGGAGAAGGGGGAACAAGATCCCAAGTTTTGTTACAGATGAGAGCATCAAATTCTTCTTGCATGGCAGTACACCAGACAGGGCTTTTGAGAGCTTGGGCAGTGGTGGTAGGTATATCGAAAGAAGAAGTGAGAGAGGCAGAGAGATTAAGGCGTTGAATAGGCTTGGTGATGTTAATTTGAAGTCTGGTAGTGGGACGAAAAGTGGGAGGAGGGGGTGGGGGTGGAGGTGGTGTCGGAGTGGGTGTGGACCGGTGGGAATTGTCGGGTGTAGGCCGGAGTGTAGGGGCTGGTGTAGGCTGAGCTGGTGCGGGAGTGGGAAGAGCAGCCGGAGTAGGCATAGTAGGGGGTAATGCGGGTTATGGTATGGGTACAGAGGGTGTGACACCGGAGAGTAGAGGCAGATTAATGGAGCACTACTAGTCAGGAGAGGTGATAGCCAAGAGAGAAGAGGAGAGAGTGGAAAAAGGAAAAGAGTGTTTGATAAATTTCACATGGCGCGAAGTGTAGATTTCGTGAGGGATAGGATCTAGACAGTAATAGGCACTCTGAGTGGGTGAGTACCCTACAAAGACACACGGAGATGAACGAGGTTGAAGTTTATGAGAAGTATAGGGACGGAGCCAAGGATAACATAGGCATCCGAAGCATCGTAGTTTGAGATAATTGGGAGGTTGATTATGAAGAGTGAGGTAGGGTGATTTAAAATGAAGAGTAAGAGTAGGCATGCGATTAATTAGGTAGCAAGCAGTGGAGAAGGCAAGAGACGAATATTTTAGAGGCATGGATGAGTGAGTGAGGAGAGATAAACCAGTTTCAACAATATGTCTGTGGCGACGTTCAGAGTAACCATTATGTTCTGGTGTACGGGGGGAGGTAAGATGTTGAATTCCATGAGATTTAAGAAGAGGTTGAAGACCAATGTACACGCCTCCATTATCACTGAATATGGTTTTGATGGAGCGATTGAAATACTTTTCGACAAGAAGTTTAAAATGGCTAAAGTGGCATCATTTTTGTGTTTGAGCGGATAGAACCAGATGAATTTGGAAAAGTGATCCACAAATATAATGCACTACTTGAAGGCATCAAAAGAGAGTAGAGGGGACGTCCAAACATCACTATAAATAACATCAAGTGGACCAAAAGACTTTATTGAATTATCATAAAAGGGTAATTTGTGACTCTTGTTACGGTCACAATAATTACAATGAAAAAGACTAGAATTCGAAATGTTTAAACTAAACTGCTGACTAAGAAAACGTAAAATAGAGGGAGAGGGGTGTCCTAATATATGATGCCAATTGGTTGCGGAAGACAGGTTGACCGAGTGAACAGCGGAAGAGGAAGGATGCCATTCATAAACACCAGATTTAGGTTGACCTTGAAGAAGAATGTTTCCCGTTTTGATGTCCTTCACAACATAAGAATTTGTGAGAAGGTAACACTACAACAAAAACAGGTTTTTGTGGCACTTTTTTAAGTGCCACAAATGAGAAAAAAGTGCCATAAAAGAAATTTTCGGCACATTTTCCGGCACTTTTATAAGTGCCGTAATAAGTCCCGTCGGCAATACTTCCCGGCACTTAAAAGTGCCACAATTTTCCGGCACTTTGAAAAGTGCCACAACTTTCCGACACTTATAAAAGTGCCACAATTTTCGGCACTTTCAGAAATGCCATAATTTTCGGCACTTTTTTAAATGCCACAATTTTCCGTCACTTCTTTAAATGCCACAATTATCCGGCACTTATGAAAGTGCCACAATTATCCGGCACTTATGAAAGTGCCACAATTTTCCGGCAGTTTTTTAAGTGCCACAAATTTCCGGCAGTTTTGTAAGTGCCTCAAATTTTCGGCATTTAAAAAAGTGCCTTAATTTTTCGGCACTTTGAAAAGTGCCACACATTTCCGGCACTTTTGCACAGTATTAATGAACTGACGGATATGATTGTTGCTGGAAATTCACTACAAATAGTTACAAATCTCAAGCATATTTAATGCCACATTCCTACATAATTTTGACTAACTGCAACAAAGTATATAAAAGATAACTTTTTCACATTGTCATCAAAGAAAATAAGTATAAATTATATCATTCAGAAAGTAATGATTCAAAAATTTAAGCAAGGTATACATCAAGCCTTGACATCATAACACCAAAAGCTAAATATTCAATTGTTCAAACAAAAGCGTGATGAGATAATGGTCTTCTTCCATAGTGAATGTATTACAAGAGACGTGATCCATCACCTCACCTGCAAACAAACAATTATAGCATTAATTACTTTAGTTTTTAAAGAGATTTTGAAAAAATTATAAAGAATACAATAAGAAAAACCTATACAAGTATATTATCAAACTGAATAGTAATATAAACTCAAACCTGCAAGCTATAGAAAAGCAGGAAAAGAAAATTAAAGGGAAAACAAAGAAAAGGAAAAGAATAGAGCACAACAACTTTCACTTTCACCCTACTTATTGTCTTAGTTTTGTTCAGGTTATACTTAACGACTCTGTATTTGGGGGCATGGAACAAATATCATCACTAGTGAAGATATCATGCCATGATTTGCTGATATAAAGAACCCAAGAGACCAGTCTCCAGGAGTTGTCAAACCCATAACAAATTCAAGTAAAATAAGGACTATTGGGGTCCAGATGTTCGCTAATAAAATCCCAAAGAAGTAGTAGATGTACCTTCACTCATCCCATATAATATTCGGTCAAATTACATGCACAAGCATCAGTGCTTTTGATCCATCACCTAAACGACACAGAAGATTAGAAAAGTTCCCCAAAGAAGAAAAATTAATTTTTATTGCAACAAACCGAAATACTTTACCAAGGGAATCTCTGAGTAATTGAGTTATCTTGCTATTTATGCAACCAAAAAGTTGTTAGATTATCAATTGGGAGCTTCTAGTTTACATATTCAAGGGGAAGGAGGAGCAATGGGCAAACTAGCTCAAAAGCAAGTGAAAATCCGGCCTACCTATAAGTAACATGGCCTCTCTTTCTTCTAAGGGCTGCAATAACATCACCTAAAGATGAAAGAGAGATATTTATGGCTCGTCCCTCATCCAGTGTTTGTCCAGTAGCTCCTATTTTCAACAATCGCTCACTCCCTCCAAGATCAACCATCCATAATTTGCTAGTTTCTGTTTTCCCTGCCACCCCATCCCCATTTACAAGCCGTCTATAAATAGTGATCCTCATCAAGCTAAAATAATACAACTAAAGAGATGATGTGAGTACATCCCACAAGGTGAATCATTTTACAAAACGAAAAAAAAAAGAACTTTAAAAATCTAAACAAGATCTGAAGTACGGATTCATAACTCATCAATGTGATCTGCTGGATGATTCATTGACATTGGTCCATGAAGTAGATCTAACCCGCCTACCCTTTGTATACCACCAACTTGCTTTTGTGGAATTTGAGACTTCCACATCAGTTAGACCTTCAATTTCCACGGATCCCTTCGGATCTGTTTGAATATTGAGGTTACTGTAGTAGAGTTGGTCAAATCATACTAAGCAATAATAAACCACCCCTGAATAATCATTTCTAAGTATAACAATTATACATATTCCTTACCATAGAGAAAGGGGAAAAGATTTACCATCTCGATATAGAGTAAGTTCTGCTTGGCATCTTTGGAGCAAGTAAATCCCTGAGATGACCCAAATAAACTTCCAACATACTGATAGAAAAAGTAACTGATGAAGTCGTAAATCACACATGCTTTCATGACCATTCAATAAATAACGTAAGAAAGGACTAGACAAGTGCTATAATGGTTGTATGGAGTAAAGCTAACATGTAAAGCACTTCTTCCACGCTTGATACAACATATCATACAGCTCTGATTGATTCACAGAAGAAGGATAGACAATTTTAAATACTCTTGGGGTTTACAACCAAAAAATTACATATTTCTCCTCCTGTATATTAACAAATCTGAGCATAGTAGATAGAATGCATCATAACATTTGGTGTATGCATTATTGAGGCCTTTGAAGATTAATATTAAGACAAGACACTCACTTGTGGTTCAACGGATAATTCAACCGCTAATGTGTTCCACCTGCACTTATTAGCATCTTCAAGCCATGTCTCAAATAGAAGCACATTAAAAGCACTATGAAATCAGCATCTGAAAAGAACGATGAAAAGATATGACACACTTAGCTCTGAAATCAGCATCAAATAGAAGCACAGTAAAAGCAGTTCCTGATGAAGGTTTATAACACACTTAGCTCTGTCAGCAATGAAGAATTTGATTGCAGTGGGTTATAAATTGAAGTCTATAGAATGTACTCACCCAAATCCGAACCAGTCCGCTGCACATTTTCAAATTCAAGGTCATCATCGTCCTCGTTACCAGTAGGAGGTTCAATTACACTCAGAGCATTCCTTTGTAGTTTTACCTCTATTCCATTAGTAAGGACCTAAGAAGAAGAAAAGAAGATTTTACTATTATCTATACTACCCTGCCAAACTTTGCATTTGAAAATCTAATTTCTAAAGTGATACTAATTTGTGTCAGCAAAATGAAATCCAACTTTACTCAATTAAGAGATTAGATAGGAGGGCACCTGCAATGGCACAATGGGTGTGTAGCCAAGCCGATCATTTGCTTTTGACGAATTAAAAGTTCTGCTGCAAGTGAGAGCATGTGCCACATTTTGCCATCCCCAATGATGAACTGGTCATTGAAAGTTGCAAAAACAGTAAATGTAAATTAAAATTTTATTTGAGTCGTAAACCAGTGATATTATAAGAAGAGGTCACAAAATACACATTAAACCTTTCTTCACTGTGAAAGGATGCATCATTGGACCAATAAGGCCCAAGGAGGACTAGATGCTTAAGAATTAGCAACCACTGGAATAATGCAAATTTAGACACAGAACTCATGGAGAATAAGAATGTGAGCGGCAATATAATAAACTAAACATCAAGATGCAGCAAACACCTCCTCCTTGGGATTCGACTGACCACCAATCTTTTCACTCAAGCTCATTTCCATCTTTTTCATGTATAAAAACTCCAGACATCAACAAAACATATAAAAAAAAGGAATACATATGGGAGAGGAGTACTAATTCATAATATATATATATATATATATATATATATATATATATATATATATATATATATATATATATATATATATATATATATATATATATATATATATATATATATATATATATATATATATACCATATGAGAGAATTAATATTGGGAAAACTTGATCATATTATTGATTTACTATTGTATATATACAAGAGGAATACTAAGGGGGCGTTTGTTTTTTTATTTTAAGCCTTATTTGCCTCTTAACACTTATTCATTAAGAGGATTAGAGAAATAAGTGTGTTTGTTTTTTTTTTGAAATAAGGCTTATTAGGCTCTTAAAGTCCTCTTAATTTTAAGAGGTTAAAATGTTGCTGAATTGCCTCTGAAAGCCTCTGAAAGCCACTGTTTCATATTTGGTTTTGGGTAATTTTTTTAAAAAGCATTTCTTTTGTTTCATAATGCATTTACGGTTTGTTTTTTTTTTTTTAATTTTTTTAATCGTTTCAGATAATGAATTCAGATACAAAATCAAACAACTTATCCAATTCAGAATTCAGTTTTCAGTTGCTACCTCTTAATCATTCAGCCATTTTCAGAACTGAAATCAGATTTCAGCACTTATCACTTAAAAAAAACAAAAACCCCCTAACCTAACTTGGAGTCCAAGACAATTACAATTTGGAAAGGATTACAACAATAAATAGGAAATTATATACAAATAAAGGTAATCTTCTATTTATCTCTATCAAATATAAGTGCCAACAATGCACTCACACTATCTTAGGTTACTAATGTAAGTGGGATGATTAGATCCCAACACTTAACCTAATTGGAGTTGTGGTGCCATGTTAAATACCAACTCATCCAAAAGCTTAAGTTGCTATTGTGGGGCCAACAATGCATTATATGCTTGAAAAAAGACTAGCGGAGTTCAAAAAGACGTATACCACGTTTAGATGGCGGTAGGGGAATGTAAATTGGAGCATGTTCTCTTTCATCCCTATATTTGCACAACGGTCTAATTTTTATAGTAGATGGGTTACATTTATAGTAACATGAGTTTTATATTACATGTATAACATTTTATCGGGGAGAGCAAAAATGTGTTTCATCTTTTATTACATGAGTTACATTTTAGGAATTAGTTAGTTACCTTTTATAATAAGATGAATCACATTGCAATTTGACTGCTATTCAGCCGGATTGCACATACCCCAAATGCATGTTTGGTATACAAATTTGTAGGTGAGAATTTCATATCACTGACATGGAAATCTCATTTAGGCCGTTGAGGGTGTTAATAGTCTATTCTGATCATCTTCTAACCGCTAGACATCAAACTCATTTATTTTTAATTTCTTACTCACTCACTCTCTAAATGAGTGTCCCTTTTTAGTTTTTCAAGCAAATTAGGAGGTTAACTTTTAAACACTTTTACTAGAACATGTGTATATTGTCAACCTTGAGATACCTTGTCGGGCCTTATCTAATAGCTTAAACTTATATGTTAGTTGGTAACTTAGTATGGTACCAGAGCTTGTGAGCTTGATAAGGGTTTGGGTGAGAGTAGTGTTGGATCCAGAACATTTTTTTATGTGTGCACGCGTTACACTAAAGCTTTAAAATGTAAATTATGAAGATAGCAATGGCTATTGTGGGACTTGAACACACAATCTCAATAATAAAAACCTACCGCTGAACTAGACAAACCTCTTAATTAAGTGGGTTCACTTGCATTCGTACTAATGGCAGTAGATCTGCCCTAGGGTGCGTTCAAGTCATCCTTGTATACATTTCCAAACATTATGTGAGTGGAGTGTTAAGCATGATATACATTGTTGCATGTTTATTTTTTTGAGTTCTCTTTTCCGACTTTTGGTATTTGCTGCATCGAAATTTTGAGGTTGAGAAATGAAATTTTCTAAATTTCTCTTCCATATGATTTCTTTGTTATGAGTATATGGATAAGATACTCAGGCTTTTGTGCTCCAAATTATGGTTATTTGTATGCTGATTAGGGTGTTGGGTTTTTCTGGGTATAGGTTCTCAAGAATTTGGGAGCAGGTGCTTTACGGGACATTATTAAAAATGCGAAGCCATATGAGATGCAGAATTCAGTCTAAGCCACAAGAAGTTGCCCTTCTATGCATATGGGGTGGAACATTGACGAAGAATTCCTCAGTTTTATGCAGGCAAAATTGTACAAAGTTTTAGATTTTGATCTCTGTATTCTGACATACTAAAACTAGCCAAAGATATATTGCTTTTGTTTCTTGGCTATCAAGGCATAAAACGGTTGTAGGCTTGTAACTATGTTCAGTGTTGTACTAAATGATCATGTTAGCCATTGGCTCAATTGAGGTTTTACATAGGGTTTTAGGTTTGTTTAGTGGGCCCATTTTAAAATAAGGTTGTTCCCTTAGGGCCATCGTGTACCTTTAATCTTAAGGAGAGACAATTTAGGTGGTGTTTTGGTGAAAAAACAATGGATCAAACTAAAGATCATAATGAAAGATTAGGAAGGCACAATGGAGTAAAATCGGTGTAAATGTGGAACATAGTTGACACGGCAATGTAACGAGGAAAAACCCTTGAGATGGAAATCTCGCCGGCACAAAATCTCGGGAGGTGATTATATGAGCACTCCGCCTTCCCGAATATGGTATGTGTATTGATATTCCAAGGAGTTACAAACAGTGATGGTGGAGCTATAATTGGTGGATTTGGCAAGAGTATGCGTGCATAACGTGTGGTGTTAGTGCTTCCCAATCCATGTAGTCCTTTAAATAAAGAAAAAAATGACCTAAGGATAACAAAAATAACAAACCATCCTCAGAGAATCTCGGGATGTTTATCTTCGTATTTTGACTTGGTCTCTTAGCCGTTTAGAGGAGAGTCTTTGCATGGCATATTCCCACGTTCTTATTTTTCTCCCCGTATAATAGATATAACAATTATTAATAATTAATTAATAATGAAAGCATTTTTACCTCAATCTGCGGCAGAACAAAGATGATGACATGTTCAATATTTCTCAAGAACGTTGCAATTCCGAGATTTCTACCCACAACAATTGTTTTTCCCCAAAATTGTCTTTTTAATGAAGTTTAAAAGACAATTTTCATTAACACTTCTAGAATTCTCGACGGTTAAGGTATAACTTGATAGACGTGGGTGAGTTGTAGAGTTTTAATCCCATTTAATGTGCATATATTTTACGAGGATAGAGGGAAGTTAGGTTTTTAATCGAGGTCTCCCCTATTTCTTTTTATCTCGTTTTTTCTTACGCCTTCTCCATCTTTCTACACCCGTTCACCTACTGTTAAAGCTTTCTGAGGTAATTTCTTTCTTCTCTTTCTCTTTTCCAAATCGGAGTCTATCAAGGATCAGTAAATGCTTTCCGGGCCTCCGCAATCTTTCGGCCTTTTGATGTCTTCGCTCAAGGCTGATTTTGTTTCGCCCTAATCGGATTTGTTTCTAATGACTATCCCTTTGCCCTAGGTTTTCTTTCCCCTTTCCAATATTGGTGGCTGATTTTTTCAAAAGAACAAAACCGACTCTTTCGTACAAGCTTATGTTCCTATGATTTGGAGGATTTTCGTATTCTAAGGGTAAACCGAGAATTTGGTTTTAGACATAGGTTTGAGTTAGAGGTAGCGTCGGTGTACGAGCTTCAAACTTTTGGTTCGACACGATATCTCCCATGAAAACAAGGTCCTGAGTTCTGAAACCTTTGTTTGCCAAGGTGACGGTCAATGATAGGGGTTGGAAGTCAAGATATTTTTTTGTAGAGAAGAATTCTTTGGAGGAGGGTGATACTCTAGCAACGAGGTGGAATAGGGAAGGTATCTTCTCTTAAATTTCTAGTTTTCCTTTTTCCCATACATAAAATTTGGAAACAGTTAAAGGAATTGATCCAACAGTCAAAATTTTTGACTTTCCCGAGACGATCGAAGACAGATAACAACGCATAATGGAGGAAAACACATACACACACAAAAACAATAAAGCTTCAAGTGTTGGGACGGAAGTTTGACCTAATAAAGCTTTTTTTTTTTTTTTGAATAAAAACAAGTTTTATTTATTATTTGAAAAGCGAGTTTTTTTAAAAAGTTTATTTGTCCCTCAAGCAGAGCCGTCACCGTGATCAATACCCGATTTTTGGCGCCCGACGAAAAACTCGGGAAGTTTTTGAAAATATTTTTTTTGGATTGGGTTTAATCTTTTTATCCGGACTTTAGAAAAATCAACCTGGAGTCGCCACGCCATTTTAGTTTAAGGGCCAAAACTTTGAAAATGCCCAAAATTAGAGAAATGAGTCCGTGAGTGTCACGTTACACTTCTGGGAAGAACGTTTGAAAACGTCACCCGAAATGCCTCGTATGACGTGTCTTCCAAACTTGAAACCTTT